>JASDQU010013347.1:119280-145024 GCA_032191745.1 Picea mariana
ACAGATCTAAGAATATAGATATCTGGTATCATCATCTCAGATATTGTGTGCAACGGAAGATCATGTTGCTTCAATACATTTCTACGGAAGATTAGGATGCAGACATTCTAACGAACGCGCTCACCAGGAGAAAATTCAAATATCATAGAGACAGGATTGGGGTGAAGGATAGTCATTTTCTTATTGAGAGGGAGTGTTTAAAAGTCAACAAGAAACATGTGTCTAATTTACTTTTACCTTAAATAAATTGGACAATAAATATTAATCTATTATCTCATTTATAACTGAGTGAATTGGAATTGTAACAGAATTATAAGTGTAGTTAAGTGAGTTAAGCTCAGTTGTACTAGTTGTAACTGAACTTACACTAGTGAGAGTTCATTGAATTAATTATTAATTAATTCACAATCAGTGAACTCACATGCAACTGAAGATTCACCACAATTAACTACATGCATGTCAAATCCAGTGGAGACCCAGTTGAGATAACAAGTGAAAGGGACAGTTTAGCTATCAGTTGTGATTTGATCACACATGCAGTGGATATGCTCATGAGCATGTGCAAACTAGGGAATTTGAATTCATTGTGAGAATTCCAATTGCATGGATTATGCAGAGGAGGCAGGTTGTCTAGACACAGAGAATTGGCACATGTATTTGCTGAGTTTTTGTATGACAGTGTTTGACGATTGTATTGTACTAAGAGCTCTTGGATTAGAGTTTTGTATGAGATTGTTTCATGATCCATGATATATATTGTTAGTGTCGGAAGTCACCCCTGGATTGCTTGCAGGAGAAGAGCCCAATGCCCATCAGTTTTTATGTCAAGGTTTAATAAATGGGGTGATCAAATGGATAAAAGGCTCAAGATGATATAGATTTAACTCAGGAAACTGGGCCTGGCATGTAGAAAACAAGGGAGGTCTTGATCCAACTTCCATTAGTAAATGGATTAAAGGGTGGTAGATGGAAGACTTCAGATAAGGGTGAGCAAGACTGCCTCGGGAAACATGCCTTCGAAAGGTTGAGGATGAAAAACTCAGAAACCAAAATCCTCTTGGTCCAGAGCTTCAAGAAGCTGAGAGGTGACTTAACTGAATCCTTCAATTCCAATTCGTTCAGCGATAACAAAGTCACAAGAAATAGTTAGAAACAAGGTAATTGTTATAGTGATCCAACCTACATCATCCTATAATAGCTACAACTTGACTGGATCCTCCAATTTCGAGCTGTTCTAACACGGTAAACAAAGAGGTGGGAAGAAGCTAGCATCCATAAAGTAAGAAATCTCAAATGCCATATACATAAACCAGAGCGACCAGCGTTTCATCAAAACTTTACAATCGGGAGCCTTGCTCAACCATCGATAAATTACAAAATACAACAACTGAGTCTATATACTTAGGAAAATTCACCTAATGGAGGCATGTTCAGCCACTAAAGGCGTGGTGTCCCTTCATCCGAATTCGGACAGATAATCCCTGTCAAATGCCAACTTAACTGTGCATGGCTCCTGCAAGGGGAGTAGCTGAGCCATTAAGTGTCGAGCTAGCGTGTGTAGACTTCCTCCGGCTAGTTGAGAACTCGACATGGCTTCTCTGGAAAAATGGGTACACAAGACCCTCTCAAGAAGACCACTCGCCAGGCCCTCCATACTTCGCACTTAATGACTGAGGAGAGGTTTCAACTACCCCTCCTTGCCTTCATTTACTTCAACCGAGAAACATTATTGAGATCAGATCTGATGGCGCCTAGAGATCACGATGATCCCCTCTATAACTGAACTCGGCACCTTTGGCCTCTTTACACAGCTCCTTTCTTTCCCCAAGTGACCACGGGCTGTGACCACGTGCTTATTCCCAAGGCACTTTCAGTGTTCGCAAATGGGAAGGAGCTAATCCCTGCTTTTGAAATTGCGATGAGAGAAATGCCGAGACGGCTTAATCTGGTGCCATGCATCCCTCTCAGATCTGACGGTTCTGAACTCACTCGGTGATATTGTCGGCCCGAGTCATGGACGCTCCCATCACCTCGCACATTGAGGAAATGATGGAGTTGCTCCTTGCATTTTGGGGTCCCGATGGAAGAAACACCAAGAAGGCTCAATTGGCCGCCATGTGTCCCCCTTGGATGGACGGGCGAGGCCACTTCTCGATATTGTGGGCCCGCCTTTGGGTGCTTTCAACATTCGCAAATGAGAAGGAGCTAATCCCTGCTTTTGAAATCGCGATGAGTGAAATGTCGAGATGGCTTAATCTGGTGCCACGCGTCCCTCTCAGATCTGATGGTCCTGAACTCACTCGGTGATATTGTGGGCCGGAGTCATGGATGCTCCCGGCACCTCGTGCATTGGGTATATGAAGGGGCTGCTCTTTGTGCATCGAAGTCGTGATGAGCGAATATGCAAGGAGCCTAATCTCGTGCCTCGTGATACTGCAGGCCCTACTTTGAGCGCCTTCAGCGCTTTCGGGGTTCGGGGTTTCGAGAGATAGGACAACATGGAACCTTTACCCCTCGAACTCATGATTGTCAAAATGCCGACACGAGTGGATCTCGTGCCATGCATCCTCTGGATGGACGGCTGCCATCCATGCCTGCACATGATGTGGGCACTATCCTTTGTGATATCCTCAGCACATCTTCTCTATCTGTGACTTCCTGCCAACTGTCGATCTACTCATATGGATGGATCAGGACCGCTGACACTATAATTTTTCCCGCTTGCTTGATTTTAAGTCCGAACAGGACTTCTTCTATGTGCTACGCTTGGGCGCTCCTCGTGCAACCTGCAGACTTGAATACTCTTGTGCCCTGGACAAGAAATGTTACTAACATTAGGCTCCATGGGGGATAGATTCATCCCTGTGATGCTCTAAGGACTCATTCCGCAGCTTCAATGCCTTGCTGTTGGACTATGGAGTCAGGCTCAAAACATCCTGCTATTGAAAATACAGGCCGAAAAATAAAAGAAACAAAATAAAGATACATGCTCAAAGGAGCTTATTTATATACAATCCTAAACTAATAAAACACTGTACATGGGGCTAGGTGAAAGCAGACTTCCACCATAGCCAATCAAGTAACTTCCTGAAGGGAAGCTCTTTCCTTCTGTTAGTGATCACAAACAGTTGATGTAACCGAGACAACAGAACAGTTACACTCTTCAACTTCCCCTTACACGCTGAAGTTGAGATGGGATATGGTGGCTCCAAAGCATAAGGGAAATGCCACTCCATGTATTCATTGATAGGGTCATCGAATGAGTGGCCAATTCCAGGAAAATGGCGACAGACAACCTCTTCTGCTACACAATTGTTCACATGTAGCTGAATATCTCTGATAAGCACAGGCGGGTGAATAACTAAAGTGGGCTCGCTGATCTCAGGTGGTGGCCGCTCACTGATTGGTTCTGAACAAAGGGCAGACTGCTAATCTGGTTCTTTTTCCTCTTCTTGGCTCTCCCCCAGGTCAGATTCATATTCATCATAAACAGGCCCCCCGGGTAAATTCTACTCTTCCTTGTACTGCTCAGCATCTCTTGAAAGACTGAGATGGCTGATTTCCTCGTGATAATTTTCATTAGTGAGAAAAGGACAAGGTTCTGCGGCCTCCTCTTGTAAATCCATCATATCGAGCTTAGACTCTAATTCGTAACTGTCATAAGTGGTTGGTTATTTGTTCTGATAAGCAAAAGGTGATGTGGGTTTCTGCTGCTCCTCTTCCAGATAATCATCAAATTCAGGGGGGGGGGGAATTTCTCCAACTTGCAAAAATGGAACTATCCCCCACTCCTCTGTTTCGACCCCAAATGTAAACACATCATGGGAAATCTCGTGAAGGAAGAGAGAACAATCATCTTCCACAACTACCTCTTCATCGTTTTGATATGAGACAGCAAGCTCATAGAGGGAAGATGTTAATGTGTATAAAAAATCTTCAATAATCTCCTCAAAAGAGCCATCTAGAACATCTACCTCGGAGACTGGAAAATCCTCCCCATTGTCCTCAGATTCCAACTTTGCATATTGAGCAGAGAGATACTTCACCTGCTCCATCAACTCACTCAGGGTGTCTTCTTCCTCCCTGGGATATTCATTAGCTTGATGACCCTCCTCTGATGTAAACAAATGTGGAGGAGAAAGGAATGATTTTTGATCCAGGTCGTCAAGATCATCCTCACAGCCTATGTCTGAAACAACTCTATCTTGTATATAGTTGTGGTATCCCTCACAACAGTTATGACAAATCAACTCAGAGGGATAAATCTCCTAACAATAGGCAGTGAAGGTTGCATGGAATTCACTGAGTGAAGAGATGCTAGCAGGGTGTAAAGAATGATACCATTTACGAGCATCCCCTGCTAACGAGAACATGAACATTTTTAGTAATACATCCTCATGATGTATCTCCCACTGATGCATGAGTTCATGAAACTCACTGAGGTGCTAAGCAGGGTTGTCCTCTTCACATTTTCCAAATATGGGAAAATAATCGCTCCATTCACTCAGAGTGGAGACAACATTAGGAAAACCAGGAATAGCAGAAAAATTAAAAGGAGAAAACCTGCGAGTAAGGATTTTCTCCATATCAAACCAGTGGAGTCGCTAATCAATCCTTGAATCATGGAGTCACCAGGTGAAAGATGCACAACTTCGAATGTGTCTGGTCCTTGTTCACCATCAAAGGCCAGATCCTAACATTGTTGGTACCCCAGGAAACTTCTCAGGCTGAGAAAGCAGCTATTGAAACCTTCTCAAGAAAGCTCCTTAGGTTCAACTTTCAAGTGTGCTAACAGTAGCCACAGCTAAAATAGTGATGTGGAAACCTTGGAGTTGCCAGAGTGGAGTCGCCAGGTGCACAGTAGCAATCTTGAAGGGCTCTGATGTCTGATGCACCTTCAGAATCAGAGGCTCAATGTCGTTCTGCCCAGGGAAAATATTCAACTTCTTCCCCGGCAACGACGCTAGAAATGTTAGCATCAGAAGTCACCCCTGGATTGCTTGCAGGAGCAGAGCCCAACACCCATCAGTTTTTATGTCACGGTTTAATAAATGGGGTGATCAAATGGATAAAAGGCTCAAGATGATATAGCTTTAACTCAGGAAACTGGGCCTGGCATGTAGAAAACAAGGGAGGTCTTGATCCAACTTCCGTCAGTAAATGGATTAAAGGGTGGTAGATGGAAGACTTGAGAGAAGGGTGAGCACAATTGCCTTGGGCAACAGGCCTTCAGAAGCTTGAGGATGAAAAACTCAGAAACCAAAATCCTCTTGGTCCAGAGCTTCAAGAAGCTAAGGGGTGACCTGACTGAATCCTTCAATTCCAAGTCGTTCAGCGATAACAAAGTCACAAGAATTAGTTAGAAACAAGGTAACTGTTACAGTGATCCAACCTACATCATCCTATAAAAGCTACAACTCGACTGGATCCTCCAATTCTGAGTTGTTCTAACACGGTAAACAAAAAAGTGGGAAGAATATGACATCCATAATGTAAGAAATCTCAAATGCCATATACATAAACCAGCCATCGATAGATTACAAAATACAACAACTGAGTCTATATACTCAGGAAAATTCACCTAACTAAGGCATGTTCAGCCACTAAAGGCGTGGTGTCCCTTCAGTCAAATTCGAACGGATAATCCCTATCAGATGCCACCTTAATTGCGCATGGCTCCTGCAAGGGGAGTAGTTGAGCCATTAAGTGTCGAGTTAGCGTGTGCAGACTTCCTCTAGCTAGTTGAGAACTCGAGATGGCTTCTCTGGAAAAATGGGTACAGAGCACCCTCTCGAGTAGACTGCTCACCAAGCCCTCCATACTTCGCACTTAATGACTGAGGAGAGGTTTCAACTACCCCTCCTTGCCTTCATTTACTCCGAGTGAGAAACAATAATGAGATCTGATCTAACGGTGCCTGGAGATCGCGATGATCCCCTCCGTAACTAAACTCGGCACCTTTGGCCTTCTTTACACAGCTCCTTTCTTTCCCCAAGTGACCACGGGCTATGACCACGTGCTTATTCCCAAGGCTCTTTCGGCGTTCACAAATGGGAAGGAGCTAATCCCTGCTTTTGAAATCGCGATGAGCGAAATGCCGAGACGGCTTAATCTAGTGCCACGCATCCCTCTCAGATCTGACGGTCTTGAACTCACTCGGTGATATTGTGGGCCCAAGTCATCGACGCTCCCATCACCTCGCACATCTGGAAAATGATGGAGCTGCTCCTTGAGGTTTGGGGTCACGATGGACGAAACGCCGAGATGGCTCAATTGGCCGCCAGGTGTCCACTTTGGATGGATGGTCGAGGCCACTTCTCGATATTGTGGGCCCACCTTTGGGCGCTTTCGACGTTCGCGAATGGGAAGGAGCTAATCCCTTCTTTTGAAATCGCGATGAGCGAAATGCCGAGATGACTTAATCTGGTGCTACGTGTCCCTCTCGGATCTGACGGTCCTGAACTCACTCGGTGATATTGTGGGCCCGAGTCATGGATGCTCCCCACACATTGCGCATCGGGGATATGAAGGAGCTGCTCTTTGTGCATCGGAGTCATGATGACCGAATAGGCGAGGAGCCTAATCGTGCACCAGGTGTCTCATGTGGACAGACGGTCGAGATTGCCTTGTGATACTGCAGGCCCTACTTTGAGCGCCTTCGACGCTTTTGGGGTTTAGGGTTTCGAAAGATAGGACAACATGGAACCTTACCCCTCGAACTCCTGATTGCCAAAATGCCGACGCAAGTGGATCTCGCGCCATGCATCCTCTGGATGGACGGCTGCCATCCATGCTCGCACATGATGTGGGTGCTATCCTCGGCGCATCTTCTCTATCTGCGACTTCCCGCAAACTGTTGATCTACTCATATAGATGGATCAGGACCGCTGACACTATAATTTTGCCCGCTCGCTTGATTTTAAGTCCGAACAGGAATTCTTCTATGTGTTGCACTTGGGCACTCCTCGTGCAACCTGCAGACTTGAATACTCTTGTGCCCCGGACAAGAAATGTTACTAACATATATAATATATGATAGTGGCGTTTTTAGCTTTATGATTTCCAGGTAAAACTTCTGTGTTATGTGTTCTTGATATCTCACTTTGTGAGCGTGGTTTAATTTTCCGCAAGAATAATAGTACAAGCGGTTTTGTATTTAACAGTGGCATATAATTGTTAGATCAGGAGAATCGCAGGAAATACTTAATTTGTATTGAAATTTCTACATCAAACATCTTGTACCATTTTCATAGCTTTCTTCTGGCCATACAATGATTCATGAATTTGCAAACAAATCTTCTATTGTGATTCTAAACTAACCTTTTTGGTTGTTCCATATACATCCCCTTTTCCAAAAAACTACATGTAAAACAATTTTAACATCTAGTTGTACTAACTCAAGATCAAGTAACACGACTAGTGCTAACAAAACATGAATAGAAACAAGCTTTTAACAACTGGTGAGAAAATTTCATGGAAATCAATGCCTTCCAAATGTTGAAATATTGTAACTTCAAAGAATATTCTACCTGAGAGAGAGTTGAATAATATTATTATATTATATTTAATTAGGCCCTATTGTGCCTTAGTAAAAGTCGGCCCTATTGTTCCTTGATAGTTAATTATAAATTAAAAGGGTAAAGTGACAGGTTGTCCTAGACCTAATTATAGGTTGGTCAGACCACTATTTATAAGAGAGGCTAGTGACTCATTTGGAGATATACACACCTAGCTAGTGCGCAAGTCCGAGAGGAGAAGTTGTTGCAATTGTGGGTGACGTTAAGGAGGGTTTTGGTCTATCTCTTGGTATTTCTTGGTTAAGTGGTTTGCTACTCTTCCTAGTGAAGGAGTAGAGGAGGATCTTTTGTTCATTCTTTGGTCTATCTATATTGAGGATTTTTTTGCTGGTTTTTCTCCCCCATGAGGGTTTCCCAGGATAATATGTGTGTCTCTATTGTATCTGCAATTTCCTCTCTTTTAGTGATCTTATTTATGCAGCTAATGTGTTAAATCATTATAATGATAAAAAAGAACTGTAACTTCTAGTTGTATAAGTAAAAAATCAACATGGTATCAAATCAGGCCTAAAAGAGACCAATTCATGGTTTATAAAGAAGTAGCTAGCCTCAGCGTACCCTCTCCCAGATTCAGTTTTCAATGTTGCAGTTGCTACAGAATTAGGGTTTCTACATAAACCCAAAGTGTGACATTTTCCTTGTTTGAGGGGGATGTTAGAGAAAGTAACCACACCTAGGAACTCGCCCTAGGAGGGCACATCTAGTCCCTAGATCAGAATTTTGAATTTGAAGTTTGAGAAATTAGGGTTTCCTCATAAAAACCTAAGTTGCAATTGTAGTACCAATTGTAGTTGCAGTTGCATTTGCAGTTGCAGTGGCAGTTGCAATTGCAATGCCAGTTCCTTCATGTCAGCTCCTTCATGCCATTTGCAACACCATATTTAGTGCTAACACCAGTTGTAGCACCAGTTGCAGTGAAATTTTTTGTGAAGTGTTGGGACTGATTTTTATTTTTCTAGTGCATCTTACCCTAGAAAATCTCTAGCTAACTTTAAGTTACAAGTTGAAGCACAATTGAAGTTTTAAAGGTTTTTTATTGTTTATTGTTGTTGCCTTATGGTTCCACTACCTTCCAATACTCTCATAGGTACATACTTACATATGTTCAAACTGTATCATTATTCTAAAGGGTATTTGCGGGAGAAAGGATATTTTGTCTAAACAACAATTGTAGATCCAGAAGGATCTCAGATCCAACACCTTCAAAGGAACAATGCATCCTAGGTTTGACTAATTTGATATGCCTTTATTTTTTATAGATTTATTGTGATCTTATGAACATCTAGGTTGTATCTTGATTTGTTGAAGCTATGACTATCATACTAATCATTGGTCAAAATTAGAGTCAAGGTATTATATTGATTAAAGTTGAGATTATAGAATTTATTCTTTAACCCAGTTTTCTGTCATTAAAGCATATTATCTTAGTACATAGGACAGGTTGAAGAAAACACTTGTCGTCTTGAATGAATAAGACTTGGAAGAAAAACAACCCACTCATTCTTGAGGAAAATACTCCAGGTTCCAGGTTTGATTAATTAAATTGATAAGATTCAAATTTACACATCAAGTTTGATAATTACTAAAAACTATAGTTGTGAAACTACTTTTCCTAGATACATAACATCTCATATGGAGACAGATCATGAGGAGTTGAAGGCTCCAAAGATGAACTAAGGTTATATTAGAACTCACAGTAGACTTGGTCAATGGATAATGAAGCCAACTTGACAGGAAGCAGAATTCGTTTGAAGTTTGACTCAACTTTTCATATTAAGACTTGGTATTCAACACCAAGTATATCCTGTAGAGACTATAAAGTTTTTGTAGACTCAGAAGAAATCAAGACTTAGAGTAAGCCCGATCTCAGAAAGGATCAGATGGTAAAAAGAGACATCTTCCAGGACTATCAAATAAATGCCATGAGTTGAAGACTAGATTGTAGCTTCAGAGACCTCTAGAAGAAATGAAATCTCCTAAGAATATTCCCTTGTTTCAATGATAGAGGAGGAAGCCAGTCAGAAGGACTAGGATATGGATTTTTCCTTAAAACCATAAGGGAAGTCAATGGTGAATTCCAATATTGATCTAACAGATCAATCATGTTGTAGATAAGAGTATAGAGATGTACAAAGCCTGATTTGTGTCTAGAGGATTCTCCCAACAAGAGGGAGAATACTATGACGAGACACTTGCTCCAGTAATCGAATAAATAGTTCCAGTGCTCATGAAGATAGTAAGAAAATCCATAATTATGATACATTATGAGATTCAAAGGGAGCATTCCCTATATTTGAGATTGATTTACTGCCATGAAAGAAGAAAAGCTACCTCTAGTATCAGACATTGTCGCTTACAGATGAATTTGTTGCCATGATAGAATAGAGGAGCTACTCTCAGAGTTCAACAACTCCAGTGAGAATAGAGCAATTATTCTCAGCTTCAAAAATAGCAGGTGTAGAGTCCTAGTCCTAGAGGAACACTTACAAAGAGAGAAGACATACTCTTAGGAAGTGAGACAAATAGTGCTTTGCAGAAAACACATAGAGACAGCACATGATTGTGAAGATTAATTTGCAGTTGAAAAAGTGTACTAGGTTGGTACAATGTGATGTCAAAATTTGGTTTTGAAGTACATGACATGAAGACTCATGTCTACAAGTTGAAGAAAGGTCCAAGGGATTGGTATGGCAGGATTGATAGTTTTCTCGCGAGATCGGGATTTACCGAGAGTAAAGTTGATTCTAATATTTAGTTCAAGGTTATGAATGATGAGCCAGGTGTATTGCTACTATATGTGGATGACTTATTATTGACAGGAGAAGAAAATATCATCATAAATTGCAAAAGGAAGCTCGCTACAAAATTTGAGATGAAATACCTTGGCCCGATGCATTATTTCTTGGGTCTTGAAGTTTGGAAGAGCCTACATAAGATCTTCCTTAACCAAGGGAAGTATGAAGTTGAAATACTGAAGAATTTTGACATGTTGGAATGAAAATCCATGGCCACACCCATGGAGATGAATTTGAAGCTCTTGGTTGATATTATGTCATAGTTAGTTGATGCTACTCTATACAGACAGACTATTAGCTCGTTGATGTATCTAATGAATACCGGGCCAAATATATATTTTTTTGTGAACACCTTGAGTCAATATCTGGTCAAGCCCAGACGTGTTCACCTTATAGCTACAAATCATGTGATGAGATACCTTAAGGGTATGTTGGATTCTGGTCTTTTTATACTGGAGATTGTGACTTTAGATTGTTTGTCTCTACTGATTCAGATTGGGTTGGAAGTGCTTCAAACAGTAAAAGCACTTCAGGATCTTGTTTCAGTTTGGGGTCAGCCATGACTTCGTAGCAAAGTAGGAATTAATCCATTATTTCTCTCAATACAACATAAGAGGAGTACATTACAGCGTGCTCTGCCAGTTGCGAAGCCATATGGCTTCGAACATTGTTGACATGTTTGTTTGATCTGGGGATGGAAGCTACCAAGATTCTATGTGATAACCAGAGTTGCATAAAGATGACATAGAACCCAATGTTTCATGATAAGATGAAGCACATAGAGATCTGGTATCACTACATTCGTGAGATGGTGTAAAAGAGATCTATAAAGCTCCAATATGTTGGAAAAGATGAGAAAGTTGCATATGTGTTGACTAAGCCTATGTCTCATGTGAGTTTGAGTACTTCTGAGACAAGCTTGGTGTAGTCCGAAAGGACCTCCCTCGAAAGGGGGAGTGATGTTGATGATACTATGGAATCCTGACCAACAATAGGTAGCTCAGTTAGGATTTTATATCCTAGGGGACTGATCATCCCTAGGCAGATCCTCAAGGTCCGATAAGGACGGTATATCATAGTACCTGTGCATGTATATGCCATATGTGGTCAATAGTGGTAGCTCAGTTAATATTTTATATCCTAGGGAATATTATGATTCTTGGGAAGATCCTAAAGGTCCAGTAAGGATAGCTTGTCAAAGTACCATGTGGTATCTTGTTAGGATTCTATATCCTAGGGAATCTTGTGATTCCTGGAAAGATCCTGAAGGTATGATAAGGATGGTATGTCAAAGTACCATAGATGTTGTTGTTGATGCACCTGCCTCATTTTGTTGCCACATATAGATGATGATGTTCTAACTTCATGGTGTTGATGATGTTATTATAGATTTGTTTTGTTGATGATGTTGTTGTTCTAGCTTTGTGTTGTTGATGATGTTATTCCAACTTCATGTTGTTCATGATGTTGTTCCAGCTTCATGTTGTTGATGTTGATGTTCCATATTCGTGTTGTTGATGATGTTGTTCCAGCTTCATCTTGTTGATGTTGTTCCAGCTTCTTGTTGTTGATGTTGTTGTTCCAACTTCGTGCTATTGATGTTGATGTTGTAGCTTCATGTTGATGATGATGATGATGATGTTACTCCAAATCCATGTTCTAGACGATGATGATGTTCAGTTTTGAAAATGAGAAAAACTTTTGATGACCTATAGATATGACCAACAATGTTCCTGATGTCGATAACGATCTCCCCTCCTCTTGATGTTGTATTGAGTCCAGTTAGTTGTTATTGATGTTGTTAGTAGAATACCCTTCTTGTTAATGGGGAGTGTTGAAATATTGTAAATTCGAAGAATATTCTACATGAGACAGAGTTGAATAATATTATTGTATTATATTTAATTAGGCCCTATTTTTCCTTAACGGTTAATTGTAAATTAAAAGGGTAAAGTGGCAACTCGGCCCATACCTAATTATAGGTTGGTCAACCTTATTTATAAGAGATGATAGTGCTCATTTGGAGACGTACACACCTAGCTCTGCAATGCACAAGTCTTGGAGGAGAAGCTATTGCAACTGGGGGTGACAGTAAAGAGGTTTTTGGTCTATCTCTTGGTATTTCTTGGTTAAGTGGTGTGCTACTCTTCCTAGTGAAGGATTAGAGGAGGATCTTATGTTCGGCCTTTGGTCTATCTATATTGAGGAATTTTTTGTTGGGTTTAATACCCCATGAGGGTAGCCTAGGATAATATGTGTATCTCTATTGTATCTGTGATTGCCTCTCTTTCGTGATCTTATTTATGCAACTAATGTGATAAATCATTATAATAATATAGAAGAATTGTAATTGCTAATTGTATAAGTAAAAATTCAACACCAAATACCCTTCTACTACCAGTCATGCTTTGAACCTTTCATCTTTTACTATGTTTGATTTCATAAAAGGATATTCATCAAACATTGTATCTTTTTCCATGATGATTATGTGAGAAGTAGGATCCCAAATTCTACATCCCTTAACATCATCACCATATCAAAGATATACCTATTTGATCTGGGTCTTACATATAATGTTAATAAGCATCACAAACAAATGATTTCACATTTGATTAATCACCAGATGACATGTTCTTACCTCTTCCGAAATCTTCTAGTCTTTTGCAACTGATGGTGATCGAGTTACCATATAGCACAACTACTTTTGTCCACAACTATTGTTGCAACTTGGCATTATTGAGCATGCTTATTTGATCCCATATTCCTTGCAATACTTTCCAAGTTCTATGGATATGAACCTACATTCATCCTATATTCTCAAACACTTGATTGACATGCCAACACATCATCCTTTCTACAGACCCACCTTTCTAACCTAGATACACTACTCCACCTCGAAATTTTCATTCAAACAACATTGACCAAATCCGACCAAACCAACCCAAGTGAACCTTTGTCACTCACCTACAGGGACTTCACATTGGAGTCTCAGTGCTCCACCTTAACATGAACATTCCTTTGACCAAATTGGGCCAAGTTAGCCAAGTAAGCCTTCATCGCTTACCTCCAGGCCCATTTACAATGGATTTCACGAAGCCTTTTATAGGCTTCATTACATGCAATCCATGGATACAATACCACAATATACCCAAAAAACCACATGGTTTGACCTAAAAACCATATTTAACTCAATAACTCTTTCACCGAGTTAAGGNCCCAAATATTCAATCTACCTAAATATATGTCTAGACTTTTCATAGGTGACCCTATAAACCAAGGGTACACATGCCTATCCATGTCTTACAGATGTATGCTCATTTACATGCAATCAATAATTTTTACAACTCCAATGTAAATACAATTTTTATTTTTTTTATTTCACGGTGACTCAACCATCACCGCCCTACAACTTCTATGTGAACACATGTGGTGAGACAAAATAGATAGATAAAACTTCATCAACCATACATGTAGTTAAATTTGCCTCTTTTGTTGAGTCCTCTCTAGATGCTTGTTGTCTTTTCCAACAATCCTTCTTGAGATGCCCAAATTTTCCACATAACCAACATTTTCCCTTACCCTTACCGTTTTTTGACTTAGACAAGAATGAACCTTTCTAATCTTTCCCTCCTTCTGTAGATCGACCTCTAACCATGTAACACCCTGTTTCCCCCAGTCTGTAAAAATAACTATATTGGCCAAGAACTATGGCAAACTCAAAGATGTGAATGTTTGATTTGACGAACCTTTTTTATAAAAGGTCGATGAATGTAAATTATGAATATGTGTTGCATGGATGCTGGGAGAGGGATGTGATAAAAGATACCATGATGGCTAATGAGAGTGGTGGAAGGGACCTGGAATGGTTGTGTTAACTTCCACTGAGCCAGTATCGTACTGGTTTTACTTTCTCAACGACTAAAGCAACTCTCTGACCCTGGAATGGATTTCCCGTCAGATTGGTAGGTGGGGAGGCTCCTCAAGAGTTAATGAGGGTATGGGGGTGAACCGCCCATCCATAACAGCTCCCAGACATGGTCGTAGATGGGGAAATTCGCGCCACACACAATCTTGAAGAGAAAAGGCAAGAGAGGAAGTGTGGTAAGGGAAGAAGGGAAAAAGGGTGCGCGACCGGGATCACGGAAGAGAATGGGAGAAACTCTGGAAACACAGGGAGTTTGGAATATAGGAGAAGGAGAGTAACCTTCATCCAGGATTATGTTTTTTTATCAGGAGAAGGAAAGTAACCTTCGTCCTTGACTTCCATTCAGCTGGAAGTAGGAGACTGAATCTCAAAGTATCATGGTCTAGCTCGAGGGTGGCCAATGTTAAATCCATCTGGAGTCACTGAGCCTACAGTTGGGTGGAAACGAGCACCCCTCTCAGTAGTCGCATCACACCTGGTGTTTCTGATAAGTATTTTATGCCTTGTATTTTGAATCGTATACCATGAATACATGGTCATGTTTATCCGCCTGTAATGATTTCTATGTGGAATGATTGCCTGGTGTTTTGATCGAAAATAATGGATGCATACTTATACTTATATGATCATAATTGGTTTACATATAAAAGGAATGAGTTCAGAATATGAGTATGTTCCCTTGATATTTGTTCCATCTAGTGACTCACGCCGTGTCCTGGTTTGATTTCCCAAAGGCACCTCCTTCTGGGAAGTTTCCACGCATTCCAAAGATAGAGTGAGTTCCTTGAAAGGACCATCGTTATAGTGAACCCATGAATTTACTTTACCCCTGACACAAAGTTCATAGCTCGGCGAATTAGGGAAACAGTTGAAGGATCATGTGTTCTGAGTCTGGAAACCTTCTACAAGAGAGAGTAGTTCTCTAAGGGTTTCAGCATTTCGGCACCCGGGAAACCAAAGCGTAAGATCCCTTGTTCTCGTAAGTCATGAAATATTGGTACCTGAAACTCCGACATGCTCTGTGGATGAGTCAGTTTTACGTGAATAGGTGTCGGCGTTTCGACACCTAGGAAACCAAAGGGTAAGATCCCTCATTCTCGCAAGTCGCAAAATCCCGGTACCCGAAACTCTAACGCGCTCTATGGCTGAGTTGGTTTTACATGAATAGGTTTCGGTGTTTTGGCACCCAGGAAACCAAAGGGTAAGACCCCTCGTTCTTGCAAGTCGCAAAGTCCCGGTACCCAAAACCCCAACACGCTCTATGGATGAGTCAATTTTACATGAATAGGTTTCGGCGTTTCAGCACCCGCAAAACCAAAGGGTAAGACCCTCATTCTCGCAAGTCATGAAATCTCGATACCCGAAACCCCGACGCGCTCTGTGGATGAGTCGGTTTTGTGTGAATAGGTTTTGGTGTTTCAGGACCCGGGAAACCAAAGGGTAAGACCCCTCGTCTTCGCAAGTCGTGAAATCCCGGTACCCAAAACCCCGACGCACTCTGTGGATGAGCCCTAGGTCACAGGGCAGAATCATGTGGTAGAAGGAGGAGGTAGGTATTAGCATTTAATCAAGGGTCAAAACTCGAGAATCGACATTTCAGGTCCCGAAAGATTCTAGACCATCCATTTATAGGCGAGGCATGGCGAAGGTCTAAAGCCACCAGAGTTCTAGAGATCAGGGAAATAGGAGTGAAGACTCTGCCAAAATCCAGAAATGTAGAATGTCAGGATTTAATCCAAGTCGTTGATCAAGTCAATGATTTGGACCGTAGATTAGGATGATACCGGGCTTGCGAGTCCCGGGGATTCGAAAGGGTAAGGAGGAACGCTTGCATCACAATTCCCCAAATTTTGAAAGTCAGAAGTGCCTTTTTGGTAAGGCCTGTGGTCATAGACAATGATCACATCGAGGAGGATAAGGGAAGGGATAGTCTGCGCTAGGCCCCATAGAAATTCGAGGGATTCTGTTCCTCGAAGAAAAGACAAATATATATATATATATATATATCATAGTGGATATATGACAAATTGGTATCAGAGCATGGTTACAGCACTTGGCCTGCTTGGGCTCATGAACGATTTGTGCAAAAACTCCATTTGAAGTACTCTTAAAAAGGAGTAACCCTCTACCCTAACCCCCCTTTATCAAAATCCGAAGTTAAGAATGAAAATTCCATTGTGTGTATGCATTTGAAAAATATGAATCATGCATTGATTGTGAATGAATATAATGTTGACTAACAACAAGTGTTTTTCTTACAAAACAAGAAGACGATCAACCGTGGGAAAATGTAGATGCATAGAATGGTGACACACCATGAAGTGGGGGATGGCTCCCACAATAGAGACGAAGAGTCTGATGAAAGGAGAGCGGTAGAGGCCCCTCCAAATCTAGTTGAGACTGTGAGAAGCCTCATGGTCGAACTACAGAGCTACAAGGCCGACAATGAGAGGTTGATAAAAGAGAAAGAGAAGTAAATGGAAATTAATGTAGTCTTGTTGCAGAGCTTATCCGACATACAAAGACAATTGCAAGCATGGACCTGACACCAATCACGCGGACCAATGGCAGACAAAGAGAAGTCGAAGCCCACCTGGGATACAAAAATGATGTCTTTTAAGTGGCCACACTGGGAGGAGCACCTTGAGAAAGTTCCACCCCAGAGATAAGGGACAAGCGTCGGACGATTCCTCTGGAAAGGAAACTAGTGACCCGAAGGGATCTTCTAGTAGCAGAACTAGTTCTTATTCCCGAAGAAAATGGAAGAAGCGAAATCATGCTAGGATATTTAGACACTTAGGAGTTACTTAAGATCTACTTGGTCTAATATGTCGTTAGGTAAAAGTGTGTTTCTTTAGTATGAATTAGTATGCATTTGTAGTTAGGAAATCCAACGGTCACGATATGTTCCCGACATAGAGTGATTCGACGGTTCATACTCTCCTCGATCTTAACGGCCATTGATCCATGGCTTAACACCTGATTGGTACATGATCTCTATTTAAAGAGCATGGAGGGTCATTTTTCAATGATCGATTGTGAGAAACTCTCTTGTAAAATCTCTCTGTAATCTTTTTCTTTGCATTAATAAATTGCTCCAAGTGGTCGCATTGGCTGGGGCTGTGGATGTTTCCCCGTAGGGGTTTTACAATGTGAAAACATCGGTGTGTTGATCTTTGATCTGGTTATGTGAGTGGTTACTGAAGGTGTTCATCCTCTGTTGGAATACCTGTGTTGTCGAACATGGTATCAGAGCCTGTTTGAAGACCCGCTCCTATTGTAGATCGAGATCGTGAAGCTGAGTTGCCTCATCTCCATTTTCTAGCATTTCTGTACATTTCTTGGCTAAGAGGATTGTTCCATTGCATCCAGGGCACTCATTTCATTCAGGAACATTTTTCGTTTCACTCGAAAAGGTTTCCGTTTTCCCAAGATACGGCCATTACAGTCAAATCCAGAGATATAAAGTTTGAATACGCTTTTTTTTTTAATTTTTGCAAAGTTTTGATTTTATTTCGGTTTGTTTTTTTTATTTTCGAGCTGCTACTCTTTTAGATATGCATATGCTCTTTGCCCCGCGTCTTGTGCGATCTCGGAAAATTAGAAACAGATAGGAAAAGGTGCATCTTTCGGGTAAGCTAACCCAGATCGAACCCTTGTTGTCATCGAGAAGCGAAATTTTTTTTCTTATGTGAAAAGAGTTTTTTTTTAGCATTCTCTCTAAGGCCATCTTCAACAACAACAACAACAACTTATGAACATTACAATATGTTTTTCTAGACCATTTGGTTAAAGCTTGCCTTATTAAGCAAGAGGTCTTGAGTTCAAGTCTCTCTTTTGTTACTTTTTTTGAAAAAGTTCATGCTAAAAATTGTAAAGTGCATTTCACTACAAGTATAAAAGTGAATCACTATAAGTAGCTTTATATTTTACTTTAGAGTTATTTTGCATGCAACTTTTCTGTTATAAGGTAACCTCATTGTAAAAGTGATCCCCACTTCTCTTTATAAAAGTGGGTCACTTCATAAAGTAGCTTACACTATCACGTGGTTATTTGGTTACCGTTTATGCCTTTTTAAAAAGGGGCATAACTCTCACATCGGAAGTCCATTTTCAATGCCGTTTTTTTAAAACCGCACAACATTTTGAGATCTTTCCATCCAAATCATTAGTTTTAGTTTTTAAATCCACATTATCTACATATTTAATATGGATTCTACAAGTACTGTCATGCTTACCAGTAACAACTACTTCCAATGGAGATCTCTTATGGAAGATTTATTAAGAAGTAAAACCCTATACCGGATTACCATGGGAAAGGAAACAACCCCCACTAATGATGATAAGAAATCCAAATGGGATAATAGGAATGACGAAGCACGTGGACTAATTGGAATGTCCATCTCTCCTAATCTAAGGTACCACCTTCAAGGAATTGATGACCCCGAAGTAGCTTGGGACAAGATTGAATCTGTGTTTGGTAAACTCAATATTATTCGAGCACAACAGTTAGAAAATCAAATACTGACCTTGAGTCCAAGTGATTTTTCTTGCCTTGGAGACTATCTATCTAAGTTTAAAACACTCAGAATTTTATGTGAAGAAAGTAAGATAGTAATGAAGGAAGAGCGTTGCATATATCTTATTTATTCTAAGCTAGGTAGTGCATATTCTGTGTTTGTATCTACCTTTTATGCCATGAAAGAGGCTTTAGGGAAAGCTTATGTAGAACCCACTCTTGAGTCCTTTTGTACTTCTTTGATTAGAGAGGAATATAAACTTGTACAACTTGGAGTGATCAACGCTACAGGTACCTCAAACAAAGCCTTAGTCGCCCAGCAGAAAGATAAACCCAAGTATCCCAAGAAGCAACATCCTCGCTACAACAACAAACAACCTAAGGGTCCCAAACCCGCTCAGATAGCCTCAGCTCCTAATGGTGACAAAGGATCAAAATATAAAAGTAAGAATAGTAACAAACATTACAACTTTTGTAATAAAGATGGTCATGATGAGTCCAAATGTTTCAAAAAGATGGCAACCTTAGAAGCAACGATGAAGAAGCACAACATCAGTATTGATTCTTCTTCTTCTTCTTCTTCTTCTCATGGACATGCACTTTATGCTTCTGGTTTTTCCTTCAATACACCTTCTACTACTATTTCTTCTTCTGATGAGTGGCTTATTGATTCAAGAGCATCTTATCATATGGCTAAGGATAAAGCCATATTTTCTGCTCTAAATGAATGTAACACCATGGAAATATTTGTTGGTGATGATAGATCTCTTAGTGTTGTAGGATCTGGAACAATTCAGGTAGAAAATGGTCATTTAAATGATGTATTATGTGTTCCAAATCTTTCTTGTAACCTTCAATCAGTATATCAAATCACTCATTCAGGTGAAGGTAAAACCGTCAAGTTTTCCCCTCACCAAGTTGTAATCAAGGATCTAAAATATCCTAAGCATGTTCTTGCAACTAGAATTGCTAATGATATTACCAGGTTGTACAAGTTTGACAACTTTGGGTCATCGGATTTTTCAGCAATTTTTGTTGCTCATAGCGATGACTTGTGAAAACTTTGGCATGAGCGGTTTGGTCATCTAAACTATCGCTCATTGCAACAACTATGTAATCAACAGATGGTGATTGGTCTTCCTCTTGTTTCATGTAGAGATGATATTTGTGTTGGTTGTGTTCTCGGAAAACATCATCAGGACAACTTTGAAAAACGTGCCTCTTGGCACGCCTCGGATCCTTTGCATCTTGTTCACAGTGATTTGTGTGGTCCACTTTCTTCTCCTTCTTTTTCTGGGTGCAAGTATTTCTTAACTCTCATTAATGACTTTTCCAGACGTACTTGGGTTTACTTATTAAAACTCAAGAGTGAAGTTTTTGACAAGTTTTTGGCCTACAAGACCCTTATAGAAAAGCAATCTGGACATCAAATTCAAAGGTTAAGAACAGACAATGGAGGCGAATATGTGAACAATAATTTTACAAGTTATTGTACTACACAGGGCATCCAAATGTAACACACTGTTCCATATACACCACAACAAAATGGTGTTGCTGAGAGAAAGAACCGCACATTAAAAGAAATGGCTAATTGTATGATCCAATCTAAGGGATTAAGTCTACAGTATTGGGCAGAAGCAATCAACTGTGCAAATTACATAGTCAATCGCACTCCCACAAAGGCTCTTAAAAATATAACACTAGAAGAAGCTTGGACTAAAATTAAACCAGATGTAAGTCACTTCCATGTATTTGGCAGTATAGCATGGGCTTACATTCCTGATGAGAAAAGGAAAGCATTACAGCCTAAAAGAGAGAAGTGTATATTTGTTGGTTATTCTGAAGATGTCAAAGGTTATAGACTTCTTCAACCACATTGTAATGAAATTATTCTTAGAAGAGATGTTAAATTTGATGAAAATCTCTTGGCCTGCGAGCCTAATTCGGTGGTTGTGCCTTCTTCGGCCTGCAATCCATCTTTGACAGTTGTGCCTTCTTCTGTTCCTATTCTGGATTTTTCTTCAGAGGATGAAAATCCACCTCTGCCTGCTGACATTCCTCCAAATGAGTCCTTTGAACCTGAACAAGCACTAGTTCCACCGCTTCCTAGATGGGTCCGTTCAACATGAGAAGCAGCTGGTGATCTTGTTGGTGATCCTTCAGATCAGTGTCGGACACGTTCACAATTCCAACGAGCCTCTTCTCTTTTGGCTCTAGTTTCAGAAACTCGTGATCCAGAGACATTTGCAGAAGCTTCAGGTCATCCAGATTGGTATACAACAATGAATGAAGAGTATCGTTCTTTAATGGAAAACGATACTTGGGATATTGTACCTCTTCCAAAAGGAAGAAAATTTGTTAGATACAAATGGTTATACCGAACTAAGTATGCATTAGATGGAATTATTGAAAGACACAAGGCTCGATTAGTTGCCAAAGGATTTTCCCAAGTTGAAGGCATTGACTATAATGAAACCTTTGCCCCTATAGCCAAAATGAATTCCATCCACCTTGTTCTTGCCCTTGCCGCCTCACATAAATGGGAGGTCCATCAGATGGATGTTGAATCTGCCTTCTTGCATGGTGATTTGAAAGAATAAATCTACATGGAACAACCTCTCGGTTATGTCCAAAATGACTCTAGCCTTGTTTTTCGCCTCAAGAAATCTCTTTATGGTCTCAAGTAAGCTCCCTAAGCTTGGTATGCCAAAATGGATAGCTTTCTTATTGCCACTGGATTCTCTAGATGCCATTCTGATCCTAATGTCTATACCAAGAAAGTAGGAAGCCATCTCATCATCCTTTTCCTTTATGTTAATGACCTTATCCTTACTAGTAGTGACTCAAAACTTTTAAACCATGTGAAAACTAGCCTTAAGAAGAAATTTGAAATGACAGACTTAGGCTTTTTGCATTATTTCCTTGGCCTCCAAGTTTTGCAAACTAATGAAGGAATTTTTCTTTCCCAGTCTAAGTATGCTTGTGACCTTCTTCGTCACTTTCATATGGACGATTGTAAACCAACCACTTCTCCCTTCCAGTCTGGAGTCAATCTTTCTGCCACTTTTACTTCTCCTAAAGTTGATGCCACCCTGTATCGTCAGTTAGTTGGTAGCCTCTTATACTTGACTCATACCCGTCCTGATCTTTCCTCTGCTATTGTTCTTGTTGCCCGATATATGCAAAAATCCCATGAAAGCCATTAGAAAGTAGCTAAAAGGATACTTCACTATGTTCGTGGTACTGTTCAGTTTGAGATACATTACAGTTCAGGGGGGACTACCTTATTGGTTGGTTTCATTGATTCATGTTGGGATAGCGACCCCGATGATCAGAAGTCTACTATAGGTTATGTTTTCAGCTTTGGTTTAAGGACCTGTCACTTGGGCCTGTAAGAAACAACAGGATATTGCACTTTCTTCAGCAGAAGCAGAGTACCGAGAAGCAATAAATGCAAGTTAGGAAGCCCTGTGGCTTCGACAGATCCTTTTAGAGTTTGGATTCCAGCACCAGCATCAGACCACACTTTGGTGTGACAATCAAAGTGTCGTCAAGCTCGCCAAAGACCCACTTCAACATCGGCTTAGCAAACACATCGAGCTACACCTGCACTTCATCAGAAATCTCATTAATGATCAAGTTATTGAAGTGTTCTTTTGCCCTACAGAAGATCAAGTTGCAGACATTTTCACAAAGTCTCTTACAGAAGCGAATTTTTCCAAATTTCGATCTATGTTAGGAGTTCAGGAAGTTCTCATTAAGGGGGGATAGGCTCTAATGCCTCTTGCCTTCTCCTATTGTGTCATTATTGTAAATCCTTCAATTCTATCCCAAGTTGTGCTTAAGGGGGGATGTTAGGATATTTAGACACTTAGGAGTTAGTTAAGATCTACTTGGTCTAATATGTTGTTAGGTAAAAGTGTGTTTCTTTAGTATGCATTAGTATGCATTTGTAGTTAAGAAATCTGACGGTCATGATATGTTCCCGACATAGAGTTTTCCGATGGTTCATACTCTTCTCAATATTAATGGCCATTGATCCGTGGCTTAACACCCGATTGGTCCATGATCTCTATTTAAAGAGAATGGAGGGTCATTTGCAGATGATCGATTGTGAGAAACTCTCTTGTAAAATATCTTTGTAATCTTTTTCTTTTCATTAATAAACTGCTCCAAGTGACCGCATTGGCTAGGGCCATGGATGTTTCCTCGTAGGGGTTTTACCACATGAAAACATCGGTGTGTTGATCTTTGATCTGGTTATGTGAGTGGTTACTGAAGGTGTTCGTCCTCTATTGGAATACCTCTGTTGTCAAACAAATCATTTCAAAAATGATAATCTCGAAGAATTCAAGAAGGCCAAACCACCCTCTTTTGACAGTGAATAAAGAAGGGAGAGGAAGTGGAGGCCTGGCTGCTTGGACTAAAGAAGTATTTCAGATTCCATGAATTTTCAAAAAATTTGAAAGCCCGAGTAGCCACTTTCAACTTGAATGGAAAGGCTTCCATCTGGTGGGAAGACCTTAAGAATGTAAAAGGGATTCACGAAGAAGACCTATCTTGGGAACGGTTTGAGAAATACTTCAAGAAGAAGTAACTGTCAGAAAAGTATTTCAACGAAAAGACTAAAGAATTCTATGAACTCAAGCTAGGCCAATGCACCATAGAGGAATATGTCAGCAGATTCCTCAAGTTGCTGAGGTACGTACCCTATATAAAAGAAGAAAAGGAAAAGGTGCAACGATTCATCAGTGGACTACCTAAGGACTATCAAAACAGGATTGAGTTTGATGAGCCAAAGACCCTAGAAGACACTATCTGAAAGGAAATATATTGTTATGAACAGCTTGGGCATCAGACAGAACCTCACGAAGGATGGAAGCAGAAGAATAGTTCAGAATTCCAGAAAAAGGGGTTTAAATCCCCAAGATTTAAAAACTATAAAAAAGACTCAAGGATGAGCTTCCCAACCCGAAGTGTACACCAGCAGAATTTCCCCTCTGAGAGCGGAAATAAACCTTTTGGATCTACCCCAGGAAAGAATGATAACCTGAAGAAAGAACCCTTGAAATGTTGGGGTTGTGGAGAAGAACATCTACTGAGGGACTGCCCGCACCGACAACAGAACAGTCAGAGAATTTACAACGTTCAAGAAGCTACCACCGTCAATGACATGGCTAGGAGTGTGCCGCAAATTTATGTAGCCTTGGATAATAAACAAGATAACCACCAAGATTCAGTGGTGGAGATGGAAGGTATGATCACCAACCATCTAGTGTCTATTCTAATTGACCCTAGTTCAAATTTGAGTTATATAGCCCCTAAGGATGTTGATAAGTGTAAATTACAGCCATATAAACATGCCAAGCCATGGTTGGTACAGTTAGCCACTGGCACCAAAAGAAAGGTAATGCAGGTCATACCATCTTGTCAATTCACTATGGGTGAATTCCTACAAGATACCAGATATATAAAATATGAAGAATAGAAACAAAATGCTAGAAATGGTAGAATAATAGTAAAATATCCAGCATAATCTTCACAATACATAGAAATGATATAACAATAGCACTTTGATTCAGAAAGAAAAGTTCACAGGCCTCTTCGAGGGGGAAACCTCCATTCGAGCAACGCTCTGTTACAATAATCTCCAAGCTAGGGTTCTCATACCATCGACCCTTATTTATACTAAATATGTCTATTACGAGAAGCATCTAGAGGAAGATCCTTCTAGAAGCGGAAGCTTCTATTAGGTCTTCTTACATCCGCCTTATTCTATTTTATTGAAAGGCCTTATTAATATTGACCTTTATTACATCCGAATACATTGATCTACCTATGTGTGGGTTAGTACCTTAACATGTCCGCCCCCTTAAAAACAACCTTGTCCTCAAGGCTTGACATGTGGAAACTGCTGCAGAATGGTAGCTAGTTCCCAAGTGGCATCTGTTGGAGTCATATCTTTCCACTATAATAGCACTTCCTTGATGGTTCTATGATGTAGGTGATGCTCATGCTGGTCCAAAACGGCTTCTGGCTGTAGCCAAATGGATCATTCTTCAGCTAACTCTGGAAGGTTGGTTTGAATTTGGCACCTGGTTCCAATCACCTTCTTCAAGCATGAAACATGAAAAACAGGATGTAGCTTTGACTGACTGGGCAGAGCTAACTGATATGTGACTTGTCCCACACGCTTGAGAACTATGTAAGGGCCATAAAATTTGGGTGCTAGCTTCTGACAATGATCGGCCTTGAGGGAAGTTTGCATATATGGTTGTAGTCTCAGAAACACCTGATCCCCTTCTGCAAATTGACATTCAGAGCGACCTTGAACTACTTGCTACTTCATTCTATTATGTGCCATGACCAAGTTCTCTCTAAGGGAACAAAGGATATCCTCTCGGTCTATAAGTGTTTGGTCAACGGCCTGGACCTTCGAGGTACCCGGTAAGTATGAGAGAACTAAAGGTGGCTTCTATCCATATACCACTTCAAAAGGAGTCATGTGAGTGGCTGTATGGTATGTAGTGTTGTACCACCATTCGGTGAGGGGTAACCATTGAGCCCACTGGTGTTGTTTTTTAGAGGAAAAGCACCTCAAATATGTTTCCAAACACTTGTTGACAACTTCCGTTTGACCATCCATTTGGGGATGATAAGCTGAGCTAAGATGCAATTGTGTGCCTTGTAGCTTAAATATCTCTTGCCAAAAATTTCTTATGAAAGTTGGGTCTCGATCGGAAACAATAGAGTGCGGCATGCCATGAAGCTTGAAGACCTGGTCCATGAAAATTTGAGCCACCATGGATGCAGTAAATGGGTGGGAAAGACCGAAAAAATGAGCATACTTGGAAAGGCGATCCACCACCACCATTATGATTGATTTATTCCCCGATTTGGGTAAGCCTGTAATAAAGTCCATAGAGAT
>JASDQU010013347.1:145593-161933 GCA_032191745.1 Picea mariana
GGATAGGCTCTAATGCCTCCTTCCTTCTCCTATTGTGTCATTATTGTAAATCCTTCAATCCTATCCCAAGTTGTTCTTAAGGGGGGATGTTAGGATATTTAGACACTTAGGAGTTAGTTAAGATCTACTTGGTCTAATATGTGGTAAAGTGTGTTTCTTTAGTATGCATTAGTATGCATTTGTAGTTAGGAAATCCAACGGTCACGATATGTTCCCGACATAGAGTGATTCGACGGTTCATACTCTCCTCGATCTTAACGGCCATTGATTCGTGGCTTAACACCTGATTGGTCCATGATCTCTATTTAAAGAGCATGGTGGGTCATTTTCCGATGATCGATTGTGAGAAACTCTCTTGTAAAATCTCTCTGTAATCTTTTTCTTTGCATTAATTAACTACTCCAAGTGGTCCCGTTGGCTGGGGCCATGGATGTTTCCCCGTAGGGGTTTTACCATGTGAAAAAATCGGTGTGTTGATCTTTGATCTGGTTATGTGAGTGGTTACTAAAGGTGTTCATCCTCTGTTGGAATACCTGTGTTGTCGAACAATTATGGAAACACCGAAGCTCGTAGAACTAGGCTAGATAGCCAGATGAACTAGGGTTTAGACTAGGTCATGGGGACCCCTGGAAGAAAATGAGTAGCATCCACCGGAGATCATCGATATTGATGAAATATCATCGCCAGAGGAAATCATAGTAGAGTCCATACCAATACTAGAGGAGATTTTGCAACCACAAGTAGAGGCCATGGAACATGATACACTAGTAGTGATATAGGAGCCTCAGAACAAAGAAGAAGAAACTCACCAGGAAATACCACCGGAACATATTGAAGCAACCATGGAAGTGAACGAAATGGCACAATGTCTAGGAGTAGAGGAGCAGCCAAATGAGACACAAGAACCCATCTTAGGTCACCTAGTCGAGGAGACAATTGGAACTATGTGGGCATGGCTAGAGTGGATGGTAGGGGAACAACCAGGAGTTGTTGGAACTTCGAGCCAGTAGGAGGACCAAATTCAGATACAGAGCTCACCTTGAAAGAAACCAACTGTAGAGATTGTGCTACCCCGCATACCAAAGGGAGTATAGGTGGAACCACAACTATTAGGTCACATCAGGAAGCTCAAGTATTCTGACCATGATCTAGCAGATGAAAATAAATACCTAGAGCTTGCACCACAGGTCTTTAAGAAGAAAATAGTCGTGAACCAACTCAAAGAAACCATCACTCAGCCACACCATTGGGAAACTAGACTGGACAGAACATGGATTCTAGGATCGCTGAAGATACCACACTTTGGCAGAGGCCAATATGCATCATCATGCGTCAAGCAACTGTTAGCAGTTATGCATGGAGGGGATATATGGTTGGACAAACTCATCCCCATAACTGTCGAACTTATCATGCAGATACCAAGCCTACCCACCTGGGGTACTGATCCCGTGATGATTTTGCATGATAAGTCCAAGGAAAAAACATTGGCATAAGAGATGAAGAAGAAATATGGCACCGATAGGGGAACAAGAGGCATTATAATCAAATGTATCAACAATGTCGCGAAACAATTGGGAGCAAAAATCTTAGACTACAAACTTCTAATAAAATTCCGCAAAGACGAAGTACCGACATGAGTCATTGCTATTGCAGCTCAGTGCATGGAAGGCACCTCCATGAGTTGGGTGCTATACCTATCAAACTTGTTCCAAGTATATTACAAAGACACGCAAGACACAGGTACAAAATTTCATTACTCATGGTTGACCACTCTCATAGATTTCATGGGATGGTGAGAACCAGAACATGTCATCTTTTGTACCACACCACACCCAGGAGGAGCAGGATATCGCGTCCTGAGATCCACGCCACTAGATAAGAATAAGAGGGAGAATGGAATCGTATTTGAAGCTTACCTACGGGAGATACAAGAATCCATCAAACAAGCATGGAGAATAACACCAGAGGCTATCACACGATACAGGGGCATCACCAATTTTTGGGCTAGGTGACAAGCCATGTGGATACAACCAAGGTAGGACCTAGATAAACAGTGGCTACAAATGCGCTATTGTGTCACCGAGGGAGATATCGACATGATCATCAGTGAATGGCCTGATGTATCTAGGATTCCAACCATACCTATAGAAGTACCGGGACAAACAACAAAAGGAGGGGTTTTGTAGGCAGAAACACAGCCTCCACAAATCCCAATACCCAAGAAATGAAGAACGGGCCAAACCAAGTCGACTTAGGTAGATGATGGCTCACAACAGCCAGGGACCCAGAAGGGGAGGACATAAACCACTTAGCTAACCAACGGACAATGAAAACCAGCTGAGGGAGCATAAGAAGCCGCATCAAACCCCATCACACAGGAACCAGGGGGAACTAAGAGACCAGTGGTAAAGGAAGCAGGTGCGTGCAAAAAAATGAATGCACAACAACCACCACCAAACTATACAATCATGGAGGATGATGGAGAGATGATTTCTATAATGGTCCAAGACAACCTCAAAGAGGATTTCGATCATGCTGCACACCACAGGGATAAACTACAGAAGGAGCTGAAAGAAATGGGACATCTCCTTAAGAAATGGGACAGCTAATTTTTGGAGACTATAACCACGCAGGAGCGTAGGCAATATGTACTATTTTTAGTAGTTTGAACTGATTTTGTAAGTTGTTGAGAAAAGAAGATACGAAGGAAGGTAGATTTGAGGTTTAGATCACAGGCTATAGAGCCTGGTGTGATCTAGTTCACCTCACATAGATCTTACCCAGTTTTTTGGAGAATTGTAAGTGCGCAGCGCCAGAAATGTAGAATTTCCATAATAAAAGACCCAATGGCCAAATCTTTGTGGGAATAGACCAGGAGGGTGTGAACCATGGTAATACTTGCGTAATGTGTTGAATGTATGCATGTCTCTAGTTTCTTTCAACAATTAATGGTTAAGCTTGATGAATGAGTTAATACATTGCTATAAATTTGTTTATACTTTGCTGGAATTAAACTATGGGATATGCATATGTGACTTCAAGGAATAAGTAGTTTACCTTACATCTCATGGTACCTAGATTTAATCAAGAAACCCCTATCCCCTACTCTTTCCTAGGTTGTAAACACCTGAGTCTTACAGTCACCCATTTAAATCTATCTCGGGTGAGACTAAGTAGTATCTTCCGGGTGTTGTGTTGCCTTCTGGTTTACTAGGAGGGATGATAATTTTAGAGGCTTTGTTGGAACCCCGAATGACATGAACCCTGGGTCAATAACTCAAAAAACTCGAGAAAGGAAATAGTAACCAACAAATGGTTCTATTGTCAGGTTAAGAGGAACAAGAGAGGACTGAGTAGATGAGATATAATGAATCAAAACTGAAGGAGTGGAACATAAGAGAAATGATCCATTAGAAGGGAATTTTGATACCTTGGAAACCCACAAAAGAAGAAATCAAGGGCTGGTTGAGAACTAAAGAGCTAGAGTTTGTAGAAAAAGACAATAGAAACTCGAGGATCACACCGCGTAAATACCTGGATAAATACGTATTTACGGATTTACACAAAGTATTATTTTGTGATTTTCCACATATACTACAAGAGTGGATATTAAGGTCCAAGGATAACCATGAGATGAACCGAATTTGACAGCTAGATTGGACTACAGTACAAATCCAGCAGTTGCAGTAGGTGAACAAGAAATTCATCCACGCATTCGACTTTTTGCTTGACAATATTATGGAAGGTTTTATCACAGAATTTGTGATGTACACAACAAATTCATACAGTGCAATCAAGAAAGAGTTCCTACGAGGACCCAGAGGAAGGTACATTCGATCACTGTATACTTATATCAAGATATTTCTATATAACAAAGGTGTAATGATAATGGAATCATACAACTAGACTTCCCTACGTGCATGGGGGAAGGGGGGAAGCACTGACAGAGAGAGGAGGAATCAAAGGAGGGAAAGATAAAGAGAAAAAGGAGGAGGAACCCTTGGACCCAATCTTGATGGATGATGGCTAGCTTAAGTGGATATTGGCGTCATCAGGAACCATGCGTAGCAGAGCACCCTACCAATATAAGGTGAATACCAAGAAGAGAGACATAGCCAAGAGGGAGGGCTTGGCAAGAGAGGAGTAAGAGGTAGAGGATATCTGGGATGTGGAGCAGATTGAGGAAATATTATACACCATGTATGAGAGGAAAACAAGAGGCCCAAGAACAGGAGGAGAAGGAATCCATCCCTTTCATATTAATGTCAGTGTGGAACCCATAAACCCATGTGCGACCAATACACCAAAGAGAAAACCACTGTTTAGACAACCAAAGTTCAAAGGAAGTCTGACAGCAGAAAGTACATCTACACAAAGTGAAACACCTAGAGGAGCCAGTTCAGACAACGTTAGTCAAGTATCTACACTACACAGAGGAGGGAGTAGCTCAGTATTTGGAATGGTAGGACACGATCCTTCTATCAAATTACTAGAGTTTCGAGGAGAAGCAGTAGAAGACCTTGAGAAGCATTTGTTCATTTGTGCAAAGATCTAGGAAGTAAAGAAAATAATTGATGAAGACACCAAACTCACGCAGCTAGTGATCATGCTAAGAGACCAAGCACTAGACTGGTACATGAGTCTAGACACAAACAATGTTCCTGGAATGACAAGAACACTGGACGACATTAAGAAACTATTGATAAATTAGTTCCAGAAGATGAGCTTAGAGGATCAATACATGAATGAGATGATTGAAATAAGACAGAAACCAGGGGAATAAGTATGGGAGATTGATCAAATATTAAAGAAATTAAAAGGAAATTTAAAATACGTTATGACTGATAAGTAGCATCGGCATCTATTTTTCAACTCACTACTCCCACACTTAAAATATCCATTATGACAAGAAACGTTTTAGACACAGGTAGAGGCTCTTCATGCAGCCTTGCAATTGGAAGAGAATTAGTACTAGTAGACAGACCCAACTATCGAAGAACTGAAGGAGGATCTGAAGAACTTAACATTTTAGCTGAACCATAATAAGAACAAGCACAAACCAGAAGTCGTTTGGTGCACTACCTACAGGACGAAAGGACACCATGAGAATGAATGCCCAACATTTGCACAGTATATGGAGATTGGGAAGCCAAACCCACTACCACAGGGAGGATTATGGTGAGAAATATGCAAGAAATTGGGTCACTACCCTTACCACTGCACGATGATGCAAAAATACCAAACATCCCAAAAACTCATATTGCACATTTTGCAAGTCAGTCAACCATGACGAAAAATATTGCAGAACTATGGAGCTGATGTGGAAAAGAACATCAGACACATACAGGGTACAGGAAAAAATGATGACTGGTCAATCAACACCATAGTTCACTCAAGCCCTAGCCCCATACAACAATGCACATCAATAGTATAATACTGTGTCGCAGCCGTACAATAACGTACAACCACAGTACAACCCGACACAGCCCCAGTAAAATACCATGTAGTATAATCAGGGACCATAGTATAACACGCCACGAGGTGATCACATAACTTATAGAGGAGCAGGACGGGCCATAGGAGGTTTCAGATGCAGTAGAAGACTAGTCACATATCATAATTGCCAACAACCAGGACATTATGCACAAGAGTGCCCACTGCCACCAGCGACTTGTATACATTGTCGTGCATCAGACCACGATATGGAGGAATGTATGACATTAGTTGTAAATATCCGGGAAAAAAGGAATCAAAATAACTAGAATGTTTAGTGGATTTCAGCCAAAGAAAGGGATGACAGACTAAACATCAACATAGTCACTCGAGAAGGAACAAAAATAGGAAATGACGCAATTCAACATGAACCAGCGCAGAACCAATGGGTAAAGAATAAATCTAACCCCAAGAAGCAGTTTGACGGGCATAAGGAGAAGGATATCTTTATAGGAAGCCCAACAAAAACTCTAGAAGGATAAGATTGCACCAACTGCACAACAGAGAAAGGAAGCTTCATAATATGAAATGTCACCATCACTGGACCATACCAACAGAATACAACCCAAGGAACAAGTAAGTACTATCAAAGACTTTTTGCAATCATGCATAAAGATGTTAAGTGATCCTTCATCTGTTAAAATATTGAAAAACATCCTAGAAAATGTAGCAGCGAGATGGAACAGAAGCCAAAATTGAAAATTGTCAACCACCTACACACAAGAAGAAGAGCAAGTAGGGAATTTAGACTAAATGCTAACATTGGGGATTTCAATCTGGGAGATATTATACTAGATCTAGGATCCAAAGTGAATGTACTACCAAAAGATACATGGCAATGCATGGGAGAACCTACACTGGGATACGCAACTGTTCAATTAAAGCTATCAAATCAACATAGATTCGTAACAATAGGTAGACTGAAAGGAGTGATGGTAGATCTAGATGGTGTGTTCACTAATGCAGACTTTGAAGACATCGAAATAGTATATGACACAACACCTTACCCAACACTACCTAGTCTGGATTGGGTATTCAACAACCAGGCCATAATTAACTTAAAAACCAGAAAAATGACATTTGAGTCAGGGGACTACAGGGTCATAGCCCCACTCAACCCATCCGAAGGCGAGAGGTTTGTAGAACCCACTTGTCTAGATTTAGAAGAGATCGACCAGTTGATCAGAACAACTGCGCGTGATGCAGACTATATAAACCCAACTGTAGATAGGGTACTTAGTTGGCAAAGAATTACTTCATGTAGAACAGACTCAGACACCGGGTTAGAAAATTGGCAGCAAAGACTAAATGAAGTATCCACGAGAAGGTGTTCCAGAATAGACCGCACTGTAAGGTGGATTGGCATAGAATTCAGAGAACCACCCAGTTTTCATGGGCTAAATGATTTGGAAAGTTTCTTGACACAATATGAAGACGAAATTTTAGAAAACCAGAGATTTCTAGCACTGGAGTTATCACTAAAGGCTACACCCACAAGATGGTGGGGTGCACAGGAAGATACTATCACAGATTGGTACAAATGTAAGCGATTACTATGCATAAGGTTCAGCATAGAACAGACAGGTAACAAACAACATAAATATGACAGACTAGGCACACTAGAAGAACATTTGGAGGCATGTAAAATGATGTTAAAAATGACACCATCAGAGGAATGGTCTCACCACTTCATTCATACTTTAGAGGGCATACCAGCGAATTTGTATATAGACCAGGAAATGCATAAAGGAAACAAGACATGGGCGACACCCCAACAGAACTTTACTGTCACATTTTCATTCGATCATGAGAACCCTAAGATAGACGTGGCCCTGAAATGAATCAGAAACGTCATATTCATTGAAGAACTGGAAGTGGAAGCTATCACAGAGGTACAACAGTGGAATAAGCAGATAGTCATGGATATACTGTCATGCTACCACGCACAAGAGGAAGCACCAGATGAAGATGATCCGAGCGATATTCAGATCAAAGAAGTCGAAGGTGAGAGAGATGTGGAAAGACCACCCTTAGAGTCAGAGGTCATCTCTATGCCAATCAAGATAAAGAAGGTTAACATAGGGACCATCGAGCAGACCAAAATGGTCAACATTCAAGATTACTGGGATGAACAAACACTAGAAAGCATCACATAATTGTTGCATGAATACAATGACCTTTTTCCCACAACCTTTACAGAGATGAAAGCCATAGCCAAAGAATTAGGAGAAATGAAGATACGACTCAAACCTGATGTGAGACCCATTAAAAAACCACCATATAGATTTAACCCCATATATAAATAGAAAGTTAAAGACGAGATCGACAGGATGCTCGAGGCCGGCATCAGCAAACCAGTCGAAGAATCAGAATGGATAAGACCAATGGTAGTACAGGACAACAAATAGGGAAGAGGGAACATGATATACATTGACTTGAGGAATTTGAATGATGCATGCCTACATGACCCATGCCCCACACCATTCACAGATGAACTACTCGAGAACGTAGGAGGCCACGAAGCCTACTCATTCACCGATGGATTCCCAAGATATCATCAAATTAAGATAGCACATGAGTATACACACAAGACCACGTTCACGACAGAATGGGAATCTTATCAGTATACATTCATTCCATTTGGACTGAAGAATGAAGCTGTGATATTTTCTAGAGTGGTCATCGCAGCAGTTAAGGAATTCATCCATCAATTGCTCAAAGTATACCTGGATAATTGGATAGTGTATATCTTACTAAAAAAACATGTGGAAGTTTTATGACTGATGTTAGAATGATGCAGACAGTGCCAGATATCACTGAATACCAAGAAATGCATATTTAAAACACCATTTGGGATACTATTGGGACACATAGTATGAAAACAGGGTTTGCTAGTGGATCAGGCCAAAATCACACTCATTGTTAACCTACCAACACCAAAAATAGTCCTCCAACTAACAGCGACATTAGGACATAGATGATATTACAGGAAATTCATCAAGGGCTATGTGGAGATTACAGTGCCAATGGAGAAACTGTTAAGGAAGGATACAAAGTATCAATGGAACGACGAGTGCCAACATGGTTTGGATACCCTAAAGGAAAAGATGGTCACCACACCAATATTGGTATTTCTAGATTGGGAGAAGATATTCCATGTACATTTAGATGCTTCAACGATAGCACTTGGAGCTATCTTAGCGCAACCAGGAGCAGGAGACTTGGATCACCCGATAGCATTCGCAAGAAAAAAATTATTAGACTCAGAATAGAATTATAACACTACAGAAAGATAAGGCCTAGCTATGGTTTATGCACTACAGAAATACATACATTACCTATTGGGAAAACACTTTAATATGTTTGCAGATCACTCAGCCCTGAAATACCTAGTCAACGAGCTAGTGTTGGGGGGGTAGAATCTATTGATGGTTATTGCTATTTCAAGAATTCGACTTTGAGGTAATAGTTAAACTAGGAAAATTGAATGCAGGACTTGACCACCTATCAAGGGTCACAAATGGAGAGGAACCAACGAATTTAGAAGAAAATTTTCTAGATGCACAACTATTCTCAGTACGGATTGCTAACAATTACTTCACAGAGATCATCCAGTACTTGAACACATGTACTGTTCTGCAAAAATATACCACTACGTAGAAGAAGAACCTGGTAGTCCATGCAACCAACTATCAATTGATCATAGGACATATATACAAGATGGGTGCAGATAGCATCTTACAAAGATAAGTACTAGAGCACGAATGAACAAGAATTTTAGCAGAAGCCCACAAGGGAATAGTAGGAGGGCATTATGCAGGAAAATCTACTGTGTAGAAGGTACTACGCACAAGATTATGGTGGCCATTGATCCACAGAGACTCAAAAGAGTATTGTCAAGATTGTGATTTCTGTCAAAGGATAGGCAAACCTAACAGAAGGAATGAGATGCCCCTACGACCGCAAGTGACACTTCAGGCATTTGACAAATGGGTGATATAATTTGTGGGACCCATTAACCCACCAACCAAAATAATGGGGGTCAGATATATTATCATCACAATGGAATACCTAAAAATATGGGTGGAAGCTGCACCAATAAAAGATTGCAGCGCAGAGACAACTACACACTTTATGTTTGAATAGGTAATTACTAGATTTGGGTGCACAAACATTTTGATGAGCGACCAAGGAATGCACTTCATAAACGACACCATCCGAGCGATGCTCAAAGAGTTTGAATTTCATCACCAAAAAATTACACTCTATCATCCACAGGCAAATGGAACAATAGAAGCCTTCAGCAAAATTCTAGAGAACGCCTTGACAAAGATATGTAACTTCAACAAGGATGATTGGGACCTCAAGGTACTAGCAGTGTTATGGGTGTATAGAACTTCATGCAAAAATTTGACAGGCCACACACCATTCAAGCTAGTCTATGGTCAAGAAGAAGTAGCGTCGTTATAATTTTTAATACCCAGTCTACGTGTAGCAGATATCACACACATGACAGAACGAGGTGCAGTATAGGAAAGACTGAATCAGTTACTGTCGATAGAGGAAGACCGAATCTTGGAAATATTCCACCAACAAGTACGGAAAGTAAGAGACAAATATTGGCACGACCACCACATTAAGAGGAAGACGTTCAAGGAAGGAGATCTAGTATTTCTCTATGACAGTAAATCCTTGCATCACCTAGGAAAGCTGAGAATGCATTGGCTAGGACCATACAAGGTAAAATATTTCATGGACGGAGGAGCTGTAGAGTTAAGAGATATAGAAAGAACAGACCTCAGAGGAATGATCAATGGGAGCCAACTAAAGTTGTACAAGGATAGTCAACCACCCACCACGCAGTAGAAAAAAAAAAAAAGTGCACAGCATCAGGGACAAGATGCATACGAAACACGAGGCCACCAAGGGAAACAATAATGGCCATACCGAAAAAGGAAACAAACTGGAAAAGGAAAGTCAAAAAAAGCAGGCTGACAGGACAACATGAGGCAGAGTTAAGGAAAGGCAAGGATGGATGGGATGTCACATTAAACGTGCCAACTGGAGACGACAGAGTAGGCGTAATGGAAAGTATGAAACCACTATGGATGCATTAAACCCATAGTCATGGTGCATTAATCACATGATGGAGGAAGTGTCCTGAACAAGCTTCATGACGATCCCATACAACACACGAGCACATAAGCAGTTAGTTTATTCATGAAAGGAGAACACAGAAAGAGAAACAACAACTAGAATGAGAAGAGTGAAACCAGAGAGCTCACTGAATCTATTTGAACTCAAAAAATGTTCAAAAAACACCATTATGGCACCATCGAAGCTCACAAAACTAGGCCAGATAGCCAGATCAACCAGGGTTCAGACTAGATCACAGGGACCACTGGAAGAAAATGAGTAGCACCCACCAGAGATCGTCGATATTGACGAAATCCCATCCCCAGAGGAAATCCCAATAGAGTTCATACCAATAGTAGAGGAGATTTTGCAACCACAAACAAAGGCCATGGAACATGATACACCAGTAGCAATGCACGAGCCTCAGAACAAAGAAGAAGAAACCCACTAGGAAATACCACTGGAACATACTGAAGCAACCATGGAAGTGAACAGAACAACACAGTGTCTGGGAGTAAAGGAGCAACCAAACGAGACACAGGCACCCGACTTAGGTCACCCAGCTGAGGAGACAACTGGAACTACATGGGCATGGACAGAGTGGATGGCAGGGGAACAAACATGAGTTGCTGGAACTTCAAGCCAACCGACACAGCAGGAGGATCAAGTTCAGATACTAAGATCACCTCGAAAGAAACCAGCTATAGAGATTGTGCTACCCCGCATACCATAGGGAGTACAGGTGGACCTGCAACTATTGGGTCACATCGGGAAGCTCAAGTATTTTGACCATGATGTAGTAGATGAAACAAAATACCTAGAGCTTGCACCACAGGTCTTTATGTAGAAAATGGTTGTGAACCAACTTGAAGAAACCATCACTTAGCCACACCATTGGGAAAATGGACTGGACAGAACATGGATTCTAGGATTGTTGAAGATACCACACTTTGGCAGAGGACAATATGCATCGACATGCATCAAGTAACTGTTAGCAGTTATGCATGGAGGGGATGTATGGTTGGAAAAAATCATCCCCATAACTGTCGAAATTATTGCGCAGATAACAGGCATACCCACTCGGGGTACTAATCCCGCGCTGATTCTGGATCAACATGAAGAAGAAATATGGCACCGACAGAAGAACAAGAGGCATTATAATCAAATGGATCAATAATGTCGCAACGCAATTGGGCGCAAAAATATTAGCCTGCAAATTGCTAAGAAAATTCCGCAAAGACGAAGTACCGGGAGGAGTCATTACTATTGCAGCTCAGTGTGCAGAAGGCACCTCCATGAGTTGGGAACCATACCTATCAAAATTGTTCCAAGTAGATTACAAAGACGTGCAGGACGCAGGTACGAAATTTCATTACTCATGGCGTATCACTCTCATAGATTTCATGGGATGGAGAGAACCAAAACACATCGTCTTTTGTACCACACCACAGCCAAGAGGAGCAGGATATCGTGTCCCAAGATCCATGCCACTAGCCAAGCATAAGAGGGAGAATGGAATCGTATTCAAAGCTTACCTACAGGAGATATAGGAAGCCATCAAATGAGCATGGAGAATAACACCAAAGGCTGTCGCACGATACAGGGGCATCGCCAATTTATGGGCTAGGAGACAAGCCATGTGGATACAACCAAGGTAGGACCTAATAAACAGTGGCTACATATGCGCTACTGTGTCACTGACAGAGATATCAACATGATCATCAGTGAATGGCCTGATGAATGGAGGATTCCAACCATACCTAGAGAAGTACTGGGACAAACAACAAAAGGAGGGGTTTCGCAAGAGGAAACATAGCCTCCACAAATCCCAATACCCAAGAAATGAAAAACGGGCCAAACCAAGTTGACTCAGGTAGATGATGGCTCAGAGAAGCTAGGGACCCAGAAGGGGAGGACATAAACCACTCAGTCGACCAATGGATAGCGAAAACTAGCTAAGGGAGCATAGGAAACCACATTGAACCCCATCACACAGGAACCAGAGGGAACTAAGAGACTAGGGGTACATAAAGTAGGTGTACGCAAGAAAATGAAGGCACAACAACCACCACCGAACTATACAATCACGAAGGATGATGGAGAGATGATTTCTAAAATGTTCCAAGACCACCTCACAAAGGATTTTGATCATGCCGCACACCACAGGGATAAACTGCAGAAGGAACTGAAAGAAATGGGACAACTCCTTAAGAAATTCGGGGAAGCTCTGATCATGATTAGTAGTAGAGGCATAGGGAAATCAACCACACATACCACAGAAAGGCTGGAGGTATAAGAACGCGACCCATTTCTTCTGATACCACATGCACATTCCATGGTCTACATAAACCCTAGCATGCTGCAAATGGATGAAATTATGGGACAGACACCACTGAAGGATTTGGATCATATCCAATTGGTCTTGACACAGATGCCATCAAGAGCATTATACAAACTTCAGGTTAGTGTTGACCACAAGATGCAGTCGTGAGCACATAAAAACTTAGTCGAGCTACAACAAGCAACAAAGAAGCAGGAAGCGATGGAAATAGTTTGTGCGCGGGCCAAATCTAAAACTCGGGAGGAGAAGGAATGTAGAAACGAGTTGGAATGCAGAGTGGAAGAAATTTTTGGGAAACTTCCAACCACTTCACAAGGAAATGAACTCCTAGCCACAGAAAAGATCAATCAGATTGCATAGGCAATTGATCAGTATCATAAGGAGATCAAGATTCTCCATGGATAGATTAGACTGACAACTCCACTAACAGTGAATGAACAAAGGAAGCAAGAAGCAACAATGCACCCGCAGGATCTAGAAAAACAGGTTAGCACGGAAACTGACTTGCATTACGCCATCATGCACCTAGATCTCCTATTACACTATCTAGTTAGTTCATGATCTCGGTGTTGTATAACTATGCATTACACTATCAAAATAAGACCTCGTCTATATTTTGACTGTGGCGAGCCAAATAAAAACTATTTAGGGGCCCAAAACGGCCCTAGAAGTACAAAAATATGTGCTGAGATGAAAACATACAAAATAAGCCAATTGGATTAGGTGGGAGGCCACCAATATCCACCTAGAATATGTGTAGGGATTCAGACAGCCTTGCAAGTGTAGAGCCCACAATTACAAAGAAGTAAAGAAGAACATGTTGCACTAAAAAGTGACAAGAGGATCCAATTGGATTAGGAGGGTGGCCACCAATATCCACATGGATAAGATAAGGAGAAGAACAAAGAGAGAACCCGAAGCATAAAAGAGTGAGAATTCTTGACAGCAAGTTCAGATTTGTATCACAACAGTTCAAATTCTTGCAAGATGTCTCCACCGAGAGTTGGAGCACCTAGTAGATCCGGTCCAAACACGAGAATCAGTGCTTGAGCGATGCAACCAGGGACACAGGGCATGTCGACAATACCTTATGTGGATGAAATCCACACACCATAGTATGAGTCACATAGCATGTAGGTGGAGGAGAAATAAATCCCATTGTAAAAGGTTGGGCCACAACACGAAGAATAGGACATGGGTTCAATGCAATAGGTCCTATAGATGGAAGAAAAAGAAGAAGAAGAAAAAGAGGGCGTACTTGAGGTTGGGGAATCATCCCCACGAGGGAAAGATAAAGGTCAATATGAAAGCAGTGCACAAGGGATATTTCATGCATAGAAATAATTGACAATAGTAATTCCAAAGATCTTGGATGGAGTGAAAGAGAACGATGAAATGATAAGAGGTGTGAACACTATGAAGTACTCAAACCATGATGTAGTAGATATCGTCAAATTCCTAGATTTGGTGCAACACAACTATATGGAATGTAAAGGAGAGGGTCCATCAGGTGGGCCATTTTTGGATCCTACGTAGTGGATCCTGGGGCTCTAAAACACCAAGATCATGAACTAACTAGATATACCACACTTTGGGAGAGGTAAACTTATCAACGAATGTGTGAAATAAATTCTAGTGAGGGTGCACAGAGGTTTATTATGGATGGATAGGCCAATTCCTATCAATGTGGACTTAATAGCTACAATTAATAAGCTACCCATGGATGGGGAGAAGCCAAAACAATATCTAGAGGATAATACTAAGGAAAAGGCCATTCTAATGAAATCAAGAAAAAATATGGCACAGATAGAGGGAACAGGGGGATAAATATTAGTGACATAAATCATCCGATGACAAGATTTTATACAAGGTTTCTAGAATGTAAGTTAATGAGGAAATGCAGGAAGGAAGTAGTACCAGTAGGGGTGGTAGAAGTTGCAGTGTAGTGCACGAAGGGGAGCTCGATGAGTTCGGCCCATTATTTTCTCAATTCCTTCCTGGAGGACTACAAGGATACACAATATTGGGGCTTTGAGTTCCACTACTCATGGCTACTCATCCTCATTTTACTTGTAGGTTGGAAAGAACCAATGTATAGTATGTTTCTTCAGCGAGTAGGAAAGTGTGGCACAAACCGATACACTTATTTAAGGAGTACAAAAGACCCAAAGAAGAAGAAGGTGAAAAATGATACATTTGCAGTATACCTGTCAGAAATATAGGATCACTTAGCCAACATGTGGAGGATTTCTCCCGAGATTGTCCAAGTGTTTGGAAAGATTGCCAAGTTTCAAGAAACACACCACAGTATGTGGTTGCAGGTGATGAGGGACCCTTTGAAGGAGTGGTTACTACTATGCTACTGCATGATGATGCATGGTATCCAAATTGAGGTACAAGATTGGCATGATGAATGGAAGGTGCTAGAAATTCGAAGGAGAGGTCCAACAATACAGACTCAGACATAGGAGAGAAAAGTCCCTGTGAAGTTGACATGCAGAAATGGTGTGAGAAAAAAGAAGAATACAACATAAGGCCAAGTGGGGGGAAGCATCCCAAATAATAAAAAAATTAAGGATGTAGAAGAATCCATAGGGTAGTTCCACAGAAGATCCACTGCGCACCAAAAAGACACATGAAGTTATAAGAGAACAAGTGTGCATAGCATAAGTGAGGAATTAAACACAAGATATACCCATGGATGAAGAAGTGGAATAGGAGATAGGGGTGGATACAAACATGCCAGAGACATATCAACTAGTAGATGCCCAAAAAAAGATTATAGGGGAGAAAGAAAGTGGCTCAAGGAAGAAGGATAAGGCCCATAGGACACCACCTCACACATCATTGACATCAGATGATGTCGAAATAGTAGCTACAACCATTAAATATTGTGTATCATAGTATTGGGAGAATGTCGAGAATCATAGGGATTCAATTATCGAGTAGGTGCAGGAGGTAAAAACTGCGCTGGAATAGTTAAATATTAGGGCAGAGCAGTGACAAAAATAAGCACTAGGAAAAATTATGGAAGGAATTCCAACAGGGGAAACAATGCAGATTATAGCACAGGGGAGCACAACTTTCATGATAACACCTGATACATTGTACATGGATGAGGAGGCTTCACATAAACCTCTAAATAAGATAGATACATTGGACTTGATGTTTCCCAAGATCTTGAAGTAGGCACTGTACAAATTTCATATCAGTGTCACGCATGAAATCTAGTCTAGGGAAAGGTGAGATGCAACAAATTTACAGACAACATAGGAGGAGAAAATCACACTAAAGGAAGCAATTATCCAGGAAGGTAAGGAGATGAAGATAGCTTAACGGAAAATAGAAGAGAAGGAGAAACACAATGGCA
>JASDQU010013347.1:164480-175235 GCA_032191745.1 Picea mariana
CACTCCCACAAAGGCTCTTAAAAATATAACACCAGAAGAAGCTTGGACTAAAATTAAACCAGATGTAAGTCACTTCCGTGTATTTGGAAGTATAGCATGGGCTCACATTCCTGATGAGAAAAGGAAAGCATTGCAGCCTAAAAGTGAGAAGTGTATATTTGTTGGTTATTCTGAAAATGTCAAAGGTTATAGACTTCTTCAAACACATTGTAATGAAATTATTATTATAAGAGATGTTAAATTTGATGAGAATCTCTTGGCCTGCGAGCCTAATTCGGCGGTTGTGCCTTCTTCGGCCTGTGATCCATCTTCGGCAGTTGTGCCTTCTTTTGTTACTATTCTAGATTCTTCTTCAGATGATGAAAGTGAGGATGAAAATCCACCTCCGCTTGCTGACATTCCTCCAGATGAGTCCTTTGAACCTGAACAAGCACCAGTTCCACCGCTTCCTAGATGGGTCCGTTCAACACGAGAAGAAGCTGGTGATCTTGTCGGTGATCCTTCAGATCAGCGTCGGACACGTTCTCAGTTCCAACAAGCCTCTTCTCTTTTGGCTCAAGTTTCAGAAACTCATGATCTAGAGACATTTGCAGAAGCTTCCGGTCATCCAAATTGGGATACAACAATGAATGAGGAGTATCGTTTTTTAATGGAAAACGATACTTGGGATCTTGTACCTCTTCCAAAAGGAAGACAAGTTGTTAGATGCAAATGGGTATACCGAACTAAGTATGCATCAGATGGAAGTATTGAAAGACACAAGGCTCGATTAGTTGCCAAAGGATTTTCCCAAGTTGAAGGCATTGACTATAATGAAACCTTTGCCCCTGTAGCCAAAATGAATTCCATCCGCCTTGTTCTTGCCCTTGCTGCCTCACATAAATGGGAGGTCCATCAGATGGATGTTAAATCTTCCTTCTTGCACGGCAATTTGAAATAAGATATCTACGTGGAATAACCTCTTGGTTATGTCCAGAATGACTCTAGCCTTGTTTTTCGCCTCAAGAAATCTCTTTATGGTCTCAAGCAAGCTCCGCGAGCTTGGTATGCCAAAATGGATAGCTTTCTTATTGCCACTGGATTCTCTACATGCCATTCTGATCCTAATGTCTATACCAAGAAAGTAGGAAGCCATCTCATAATCCTTGTCCTTTATGTTGATGACCTTATCCTTACTGGTAGTGACTCAAAACTTTTAAACCATGTGAAAACCAACCTTAAGAAGAAATTTGAAATGACATACTTAGGCTTTTTGCACTATTTCCTTGGCCTCCAAGTTTTGCAAACTAATGAAGGAATTTTTCTTTCCCAGTCTAAGTATGCTTGTGACCTTCTTTGTTGCTTTCACGTGGAAGATTGTAAACCAACCCCTTCTCCCTTCCAGTCTAGAGTCAAGCTTTCTGCCACTTGTACTTCTCCTGAAGTTGATGCCACCCTGTATCGTCAGTTAGTTGGTAGCCTCTTATAATTGACTCATACCTATCCTGATCTTTCCTTTGTTGTTGGTCTTGTTGCCCGATATATGCAAACACCCCATGAAAGACATTGGAAAGCAGCTAAAAGGATACTTCGCTATGTTTGTGGTACTGTTCAGTTTGGGATACATTACAGTTTAGGGGGGACTCCATTATTGGTTGGTTTCACTGACTCAAATTGGGCTTGCGACCTCGTTGATCAGAAGTCTATTGCAGGTTATGTTTTCAGCCTTGGTTCAGGACCTGTCACTTGGGTCTGTAAGAAACAACAGGCTATTGCACTTTCTTCAGCCGAAGCAGAGTACCGAGTAGCGGTAAATGCAAGTCAGGAAGCCCTGTGGCTTCGACAGATCCTTTTAGACTTTGGATTCCAGCACCAGCATCCGACCAAAATTTGGTGTGACAATCAAAGTTCCATCAAGATCGCCAAAGACCCAGTTCAACATTAGCGTAGAAAACACATCGAGATACACATGCACTTCATCAGAAAGCTCATTCATGATCAAGTTATTGAAGTTCTCTTTTGCCCTACAGAAGATCAAGTTGCAGACATTTTCACAAAGTCTCTTACAGAAGTGAATTTTTCCAAACTTCGATCTATATTAGGAGTTTAGGAAGCTGTCATGAAGGGGGGATAGGCTCTAATGCCTCCTTCCTTCTCCTATTGTGTCATTATTGTAAATCCTTCAATCCTATCCCAAGTTGTTCTTAAGGGGGGATGTTAGGATATTTAGACACTTAGGAGTTAGTTAAGATCTACTTGGTCTAATATGTCGTTAGGTAAAAGTGTGTTTATTTAGTATGCATTAGTATGCATTTGTAGTTAGGAAATTCGACAGTCACGATATGTTCCCGACATAGAGTGATTCAACGGTTCATACTCTCCTCGATCTTAATGGCCATTGATCTGTGGATTAACACCCAATTGGTCCATGATCTCTATTTAAAGAGCATGAAGGGTCATTTGCCGATGATCGATTGTGAGAAACTCTCTTGTAAAATCTCTCTGTAATCTTTTTCTTTGCATTAATAAACTGCTCCAAGTGGCTGCATTGGTTAGGGCCGTGGATGTTTCCCGGTAGGGGTTTTACCACGTGAAAACATCGGTGTGTTGATCTTTGATCTGGTTATGTGAGTGGTTACTAAAGGTGTTTGTCCTCTATTGGAATACCTATGTTGTCGAACAATAAGCAACCGTTACCATATGATCTCATGTACAAGTCTGTGAACACATTGTTTGGTAAGATTTAACTAAAAAAATGACTTTTCATTTGCAGGATGGTGCTTGAATGGAGGGAGAGGGAGAATGAGGAGATAAATGCAGCAATGGAAAGGAATATAAGGGTCCAACAAGATTTAAAAATATGTGACCTTTATAAATTTTGGGCTCTCAAAGGAATGATGGCTCAAGTGAGGTTACTCCAAATGCTCGTAAACTACTTGGATCCAGAGACAGAGGCCTTCAATCTCGACGGGAAACCATTGAAGATTGAAGTGGATGACATATATTTCATCATAGGATTGTCTCATTAGGTCGAGGTAGTGAATCTCAAGGCTAGAGGGGCTAGGGGTGGTATGAACATGGAGGATTACATTGTGAACCCCAGTGTTGTAGGAATAGATAAAGTAGGGGGCCAAATCCCAATCAGGTCGATCAAGAACCTGAGCTTGAATGTTGTCGTACTTGTTCTTACATGGATATTGGGGTCAACCTCATTGCACCAGGAATCAAGAACACTCATGTTCTATGAGGTGGATTTTTTATGACCCACTATTTGTGACTGGTGTACCTCACTGCTAGCTAACATGAAGAGCTAGCTAATGGATTGAAAACAAGGGAGAAAGAGAAACTTTGGATTTGCATCCATTCTATGTAATTTTTTCTTTGAGTGGGTTCCAGGCTTGAGCCCTAGAGTAGCGATCATTCAACATGGACCGCGTGATCCAACCATGTCACGTTGGACCGATGTGATGAAGTGGCTAGGAGGTGGTAGGGTGCTAACCCCCTACAATGATGAGTTCTTTTTTTGGTGGCATCAACAAGTCACAACCATTGATGACTACTCTTATGTCAGGATTGACTATAGAGGGGATCCAGATATTCCTTTTCCACCAGGTTCCACCTACGGTGATATTGGTAAGAAATGTTTTTATATATTTCATTTTTTTTTGTTTTTTCAAAAGGAATAAAAAACACAAATATTTTTGTATGGTATCAAGTATTAACAAAATTCTTTGTCATGCAGATGTAGGTCCGCAATGACCAGAGGGATTCCCATGAAATTGGTTGAGGAGATGGGGATATGAGCACACAGGAGGAGATCCAAATAGAGTGCTACAAAATGTGCAAGGGAACCTGCCTCGATTGATGCATATGATTCCTATGGTTCAAGTGGAGGATTTACCAGAGGCTATGCAGTGGCAAGTAGTGGGTGTACCCCGTGTGTGGGTGTGAATTTTATGGTTTCTCACAAACATCGTAGTGTGCTATCATGACACACATCTGACACCACATGAATGAATTCCATGGTAATATATATACTTTCCATATGTATTTTGAGGGTGTGAGCCCCATTTTGTACTATGACACCATATTTTTTGAAAAGATGAAATATAAAAAATTTGGTCTTCAACTTTACTTATATATGTTACAATGTGATTATAATTAATAAAATCAAAGTATCATTCCAAAATTTGTACCCGTAGAAATCGTTGGAGTAGAGTACGGTCTCACACATGGTAGTTGTCATTTAACTGACATATGACCAACTGGGAGTCCAGGCTAACCTATAAATACCGAACACCATGTGAAATGGTGTTTCATAATAGTTCTATAATGGCGCTATACTCAACCACATTATTCATTGATGGCTCTAGACGAATTCCACCTAAAGACACCAGTTGTCCTTCGGGTGAGTAAATGACCCAAGTGGTAGAAGCCATGTTCTGTGTATGATGACTGGCACCATCTGCAAATCCTAAGTAAACTGTAGACTCTGTTGACATCTTACAACCAAGGGAAAACTTGATAAGCAAGCTGATGACACAAAGGAAAAGATACATATACACTACGATACACTAGTATACATAAGTTCATGCCCAAGATTGAGGGCATACACATAATACCTTTTAAGGTAGAGCCCATTTCTAGGCTCATCCAACATATTCCATTCATAATATTCCAATTCATATGCTCCTTTTTCTAAAACATGTCGCACGATATAAGGACTGTGCCACATGGAGTTGAACTTGCCTGCCCCCAACGGTTCTTTGGCTTGGTCATACAAGAGAACCAAGTCACACTCAACATATTATCGAGGAAACATAGACCTATCATATTGAAACTTAACATGTCATTTATTTTCTTCGATAGTTGTAGAGTCATATCGACGATGCTCATCAAGATTCTCTAGGTGCACAAGGCATTCTTGAAGATCAAATGTGTTAGGTAGGATCTCAATTTCCAACTTGAGGGACGGGATTTCATATTCAATCAAAAGAGACAACTCCACGCCATGTACCAACTGAAAAGGAGAAAAATTGGTGGAATTATTTACCGAGGTTCGATATGCCCAAAGTGTAGGGTAAATCATCAGATGCCATTCATACTTACTCTAGCTGATAGTTTTTTGCAAGATGGTCTTGAGAGATTTATTCACTGCCTCTATTTGTCCATTTTCCTAGGGATAATAAGGGGAATAATGATTGTGCTTAAACCCTAGTTTTGATTCTAAGTCTTTCATCATTTCTTTCTGAAATAGACTGCCATGATCAGTGAAAATCTCTTTTGATATTCTAAACCGGGCTATAATTTGGTTGAATATGAAGAATGCTACATTATTACCATCGTATTTAACGGTAGTCATGGCCTCTTCCAATTTAGTTAAGTAATCCATGGCCACAATGATATGTCAATGCCCCCTAGGTGAAGTTGGGTTACATTCCATAAAATATACCCCCTACTTGGTGAAGGGACTAACGGTGATGATTGGGTGAAGAGGTATTGAATGCGAGCGCATTTTCCGAGTGAAAACTTGGGAAGGGTGACACTTCTTGACCACTTCAACACAATATTTAAAATTTCACATAAAAAAATAACCGTCTCGTAATATTTTTTGAGTTGTCACAAGCCTGAATAAATGACCACCACAAGCCCCAATGTGACATTCATTGAGAACCAACTCATCTTCCTCATGATTCAATAAACGACGCAAAATATTATCTACTCCTCAATTATACAAAGTGTCGATGATGATCATGTATTTTTTATCCCGATGATGTATACGTTGTCGATTGTCTCTCGAAAAATGTTGGGATAGCTTCAAGGTTTGAATATGCATTAGAATGTCTCCATACTAGGGGTCTGAAGATGATATAAGGAAGATTTGTTCATCCATGAATGAATTTTCATGAAAAATTTCCTCATCTAGTTGAGGGAAGCCTAATATCAACTCGGAAAAAACTAGCGCTTTCTTAGACTTCATCGAAGCAAATCGAGATCAAATTCTTGAAAAATAACAATCCATTTATTATATTCCCCCCCTGTGATACGCCTAGTGAGGACGTATTGAAATGGATTGATATCTGCAACTATGGTAGTTTTAAAAAGAAATATATGATGTCGTAATCTTTGAACTACATGTATGGTGGACAAGGATAGTTTTTCTACGTGAGAGTATTTAAGTTTAGGATGAACTAAGTTTCTACTGAGATAGTAGACAATGTGCTCATGGAGCTCATCATCCTCCTAAACCAGATCCATACCAACTATCCCTTCGAACGTGGTGACATAAAGAAAATAATCTCTATTGTAGTCTAGAGGTTTCAACAGAGGTTTCGATTCCAAGGATTTCTTAAGAGCATAGAAGAATTCTTGGGCTCACTCATCCCATATAAACAAAGTATCCTTCTTCAAAAGACACATGAAACCCTTAGTTAAATTGGCATAGTTCACTATGAACTAACACAAGAAGTTATCCTTCCCCTGTAAACCTTGAAGTTGTCGAATGTTGCATGGGGGACGAAATCAAAGTATTTCCTCAACCTTCATAGGATCTACCATGATCCCATGCTCAAACACTAAGAATCCCAAAAGACGGTCAGAGCTAATGCAAAAGATGCACTTGTGAGGGTTCAAACAAATGTGATAGTAATGGAAACTCTCAAATACTAATCGAAGGTGAGTGGAGTGATCTAATCTCTTGCAAGAGTGAGTAGCGAGATCATTGAGGTAAGCTTCGAAAATGTTCTTGAGATTGTGAAAAGCAAAGGCCATGGCGCATTGGAAGGTTTCTTCGGTGTTTTTAAGGCCAAAAGGTATTTTTTGGTATGAAAAATTAACCCAAGGATAAATAAACGTCTTCTTATGTTGATCCTTGAGTTTGATTTGAATTTGATTATACCTTGAAAATTCATCCACAAAAGAAAAGACTTTTCTTCCTGCACACTCATCAAGAATCTGGTCAATGAAAGGAGTCAGGAAGTTATCTTTAGGGAAAGCCTTGTTCAGGTCTCGAAAATCCATACATATGCATATGGTTCCTTGTTTTTTATTCACAAGAAAAAGGTTGGACACCCATTCAGTCAAGGGAACCAGGTAGAATGAAACCAACATTCAGTAGCTTCTCTACCACTTCCTTAGTAGCATAGGCCTTCCTAGGATTAAAAGATCTAATATGTTGTCAAACAGGTCTAGCATCCAAATAAGTATTGATCTCATGTTTGAAAATGTTGGGGTCGATCCCTGGCATCTCTTCATATGACCAAGTGAATACATAACATAATTATTTGAAGAGGTCAATGTAGATATTAATTTCTCTAGGTGGACAATCTGCACAGATATATACATTCTCAACCTTCCCTGGAATTTGAGAGATGTCGATCATGACGGTAGGAGAAACATTTTCCATATTTCCTTTGGCATATATACCATACGTATCTAGAGGAACCACAATGTGATCGACCATCTCACTCAAGGTTGATCTAAAGTCATCTTGTTCTATCGTAGCAAGATCTAAGATGGATTCATCTGAGGGTAAAGTATCTTGTAGGAAATCATGCAAACAAGAATATTGGATGGCCCATACGGGCTCGAGAACATGATCATCCTCGCCAGTATATGAGGAGAAAGGATTTGGTTCACTAGTAGTGTTAAGAATAGATTGATATGCAATTTCTACCACTGACAATGGCATTTCCATCCCAATGTGTGAATGACCTTTTCATGACATAGTCAGGGAAGGTAGGGTCCAAGGGTTGTTGAAATACGAAGTACGAAAAGGAATGGACCTCATCGATGATGAAGACTCACTGGAAATGGAATGAATGTGATGAATTGGTGCCACGAAATCAAATATACCCATGAGAGAGGAATACATTATGACACCAACATCCTCATTTTTCGGCTGAGAATTTTCGATCACAGGGACCAAAGGTCAAAATGATGCACTAGGAATAGTGTGCACAAAGGGAAATTGATCAATCATCACTATTTTACCTTCATGAGGAAAACATGAAGTGTGGAAAATGGACAACAAGACTAATATCATGAAATAAGTCCAATTACACCCTAGTAGTAAATTATAGTCGAGAGGCGCATCAACCACATCGACATCAACCTCCACTGTCTTTCCACCTAACTAGACCAAAAAAGCGAGAAGAATTTCGTGGGGTCGGAACCAACACCCATCAAATGTGGTCATCATAGTAATAGATTGATATCAAGTCAGAGAGCCAATGGATTTCCAACAAGTTATGCACATCACACATGTAGCAACACCTTCATCAATTATAGTGTGTTTGATGACAATATTTGTGTACTCCACATGGATTTGAAAGGCCACGTGGTAAGATAAGCAAGGCTTAACATCCATGAAGTCAAAATTAATAAAATTTAAGCCACATGGGTCTAGAGATCCTAGATAAGATAACAAGGCACTCCTTTGTGAAGGACATGTCTGGAACACCTCCAAATCTGACATCGCACAAGGGGTTTGACCCAGATCTTAGACAATCGAATAATTCTGGGTAGCTCTGGAATTAGGATTGTGGGAAGATCATTTCAATACTCCTTTCTGAATAAAAAGTGGAGGTTCTAAATTTTCGATCTGCAAGGGTGTTTATAGAGGAGGAGACTCTGAACCTACAACAATCTGTGAAGAACCATAATCATGAGATCGAGTGGCTACATCAATATGAGACTTGACCATATTGACACATATATGGCCACCTTCATGTGTTGAGGGGTTTTGACTCTAGATCGATGTATTTTTGGTGTTAGAGGCCCTCGAGGCCATCTAATAATTATGTGGAAACAGATTTGTTAGAACAACGAGTGGTTGTGATAAGAGCCTTGTGTCTTCCTCGATTTTGGTGCATAGGTGGGTAAGGTGATAATATTTATAAAGTTTACAAATGAAATTCACCTTCCGTTTTTCTTTATTTCCCTCACCAACATTATTATTCGATCTATCATTATTAGTGTCATCCTTAGATTTGTTATTATTTCTCCCACCCTTGCGATTATTACCTCATCCTTTATTTATATTTCCTCCTAGTTTTTGGTTACCATTTGTGATGCAGGAGCATTGCCAACATCAAGCAAGCGTGGGGCAGGCACCAATGCATTTTGGCACATGATAAAATTGTTTGAATCTTTTTTTTGAAGATTAGATGTGCCAGACTTAAATGTATAAATTAAGGGAGGGCGTACTTCCATATTGTAAACATACCTTGAGCGTCCCGCTCTCATCTGTATTAGGTTAAGGCATTTATGTTAGTAGGTAGCTTTGAATTCTCATATTAGACAGTTTTAGGAGTGAAGAGGGAAAATGGATATAGACACCCTCACTTGTATCATTGTAATAGTAGCAGGAGTAGTAAAATAGGGCATAGAGAAGAGAGCAGAGAGTTGTAGTTGAAAACCCCATGTACAGAAGTTCTGGATTAATACAAAGATTATATAGTTCGGACTCATGGTGTTAAATCTCTTTTCTGTGTTGTGCATGCTGATTGAGATATGCTTGTTTATTCTCTATTATGCATTTACTTTTATGCGTGAATGTATGATTTCATATTTAATGTTTGAAATCTGAAGAGAGGGAGAGTGGAGAATGAGTTTCAATTGTTTCTCTATCTGAGTAAGAGTTTTCCTGCAAGGAGTGCAGTGAAACTGTCCGCAAGGTGTGCGTTGACAGAAGTTAGAGTTCATCTCTAAAAGATCAGGAGAGATAACGTTATTCTCATTCTCGTAGAAGTGAAAATTTAAGCACAGGAGCCGTGCAAGGAGTGCATAGGTTGAGTGAAGTCTCAGGGTTTGCAAACTGAGTGAAATTGGGAAAGCCTGTTGTCGCAGGGAGAGAACAGAGTCAAAGGATTCAATAATTGGAAGTATTGGAAATTTTCCGCAAGGAGTGAGTGCAAGAGTCATCTTGAAGATTCAAGTTGTGGAGAAGCTCAAAGGAATTTGTGTCTTGAACGTTGGAAGGAGACGCAAAAACTTTGATTTTATGGTGGACACGTTTTCGTGAAGATACTGTATTCATCTCACCAAAATCGTCAAGGAGGAATTTGATGGTCAGAATCCTCCATGGAGGATTCGTGAAGTCCCAAAAGCCGTCAGATCTCACAAAGGAGAAAGGGAGTTACGACAACATTCATCTAGTGCAAGGTTGGGAAAATCGGACCGTAGGATCCGAAGCAACAAGGACTGTTAGATCACCCACGAAATCGCATCTCTGGATTTCGAAAGGTGAAGGGTTGAAACCTTTGTAAAAAGACTCGCGAAATCGCAAAAGGATAAGTCCCGAGGTGGCGAAGAAATCTGAGCTGTTTGCTGGAAGACAAACACATGTCGCGAGATCACCCATACCGGGGACTCGGACATTTGAGGAGGACAGGTGGCAGAGATTAGGGGATCTCGGGAACTCATAGGTTCATCGAGTGAGAACCCAAACCTTGGGTACTTGAAGTCGCGAGAACTGAAGTCGCGAAGTAATCTAAGCCATGCACAGAGGAGGACAGGTGGTAGATATCAGAGAATCTCGTGAACTCGGAGGTTCATCGAGTGAGAACCCAAACCTTGGGTGCTTGAAGTCGCGAGAAGCGAGGTCGCGAAGAAATCTAAGCCATCCATAAAGGAGGATAGGTGGCAGAGATCAAGGGATCTCGCGATCTTAGAGGTTCGTTGGGTGAGAATCCAAAACTTGGGTGCTTGAAGTCATGAGAAGTGAGGTCGCGAAGTGCTAAGGTTGCGTAGAAGAGACACATGGAAGAACTGCAA
>JASDQU010013347.1:204739-229925 GCA_032191745.1 Picea mariana
GGCTGTTATTGTTTCCCTTGGTGACCTCATGTTTCGTATGCAGCCTGTCCTTGATGCTGTGCACTTTTTTTTTTCTACTGCGCGGTGGGTGGTTGACTGTCCTTCTACATCTTTAGTCGGCTCCCATTGATCATTCCTCCGAGGTCTGTTCTTTTTATATCTCTTAACTATACAACTCCTCCATCTGTGACCGATTTTACCTTGTATGTTCCTAGCCAATGCATTCTCAGCTTTCCTAGGTGATGCAAGGATTTACTGTCATAGAGAAATACTAGATCTCCTTCCTTGAACGTCTTCCTCTTAATGTGGCGGTCGTGCCAAGATTTGTCTCTTTCTTTTTGTACTTGTTGGTGGAATCTTTCCAAGATTCGGTCTTCCTCCATCGACAGTAACTGATTCAGTCTTTCCTATATTGTGCCTCATTCTGTCGTGTGTGTGATATCTACTACACATAGACTGGGTATTAAAAATTATAACGACACTACTTCTTCTTGACCATAGACTAGTTTGAATGTGTGGTCTGTCAAATTTTTGCATGTGGTTCTATACACCCATAACACTGCTGGTACCTTGAGGTCCCAATCATCCCCATTGAAGTTACATATCTTTGTCAAGGCATTCTCTAGAATTTTGCTGAAGGCTTCTACTGTTCCATTTGCCTGTGGATGACACAGTGTGATTTTTTGGTGATGAACTTCAAACTCTTCGAGCATCGCTCGGATGGTGTCGTTTATGAAGTGCGTTCCTTGGTCTCTCATCAAAATGTTTGGGCACCCAAATCTAGTAATTACCTGTTCAAACATAAAGTGTGTAGTTATCTCTGCGCTGCAATCTTTTACTGGTGCAGCTTCCACCCATATTTTTAGGTATTCCATTGTGGTGATAATATATCTGACCCCCATTATTTTGGCTGGTGGGTTAATGGGTCCCACAAATTATATCACCCATTTGTTGAATTCTTGAAGTATCACTTGCGTTCGTAGGGGCATCTCATCCCTTCTATTAGGTTTTCCTATCCTTTGACATAAATCACAATGTTGACAATACTCTTTTGAGTCTTTGTGGATCACTGGCCACCATAATCCTGTGCGTAGTACCTTCTGCGCGGTAGATTTTCCAACATAATGCCCTCATGCTATTCCCTTGTGGGCTTCTGCTAAAATTCTTGGTCATTCGTTCTCTAGTACTTATATTTGTAAGATGCTATCTGCACCCATCTTGTATAGATGTCCTATGATCAATTGATAGTTGGCTGCGTGGACTATCGGGTTCTTCTTCTATGCAGTGGTATATTCTTACGGAGCAGTACCTGTTTTCAAGTACTGGATGATCTCTGCGAAGTAATTGTCAGCAATCTGTACTGAGAATAGTTGTGCATCTAGAAATTTTTCTTCTAAATTCGTTGGTTCCTCTCCATTTGTGACCCTTGATAGGTGGTCAAGTCCTGCATTCAATTTTCCTAGTTTGACTATTACCTCAAAGTCAAATTCTTGAAATAGCAATAACCATCAATAGATTCTACCCCCCCAACACTAGCTCGTTGACTAGGTATTTTAGGGCTGAGTGATCTATAAACATATTAAAGTGTTTTCCCAATAGGTAATGTATGTATTTCTGTAGTGCAGAAACCATAGCTAGGCCTTCTCTTTCTATAGTGTTATAATTCTATTCTGAGTCTAATAATTTTCTTCTTGCGAATGCTATCGGGTGATCCAAGTCTCCTGCTCCTGGTTGCGCTAAGATAGCTCCAAGTTCTATCGTTGAAGCATCTAAATGTACATGGAATGTCTTATCCCAATGTAGAAATACCAATATTGGTGCGGTGACCATCTTTTCCTTTAGGGTATCCAAATCGTGTTGGCACTCGTCATTCCATTGATACTTTGTATCCTTCCTTAACAGTTTCTCCATTGGCACTGTAATCTCCACATAGCCCTTGATGAATTTCCTGTAATATCACGTATGTCCTAATGTCGCTCTTAGTTGGCAGACTATTTTTGGTGTAGGTAGGTTAACAATGACTACGATTTTGGCCCGATCCACTAGCAAACCTTGTTTTCATACTATGTGTCCCAATAGTATCCCAAATGGTGTTCCAAATATGCATTTCTTGGTATTCAGTGATATCTGGCACTGTCTGCATCATTCTAACATCAGTCATAAAACTTCCACATGGTTTTTTAGTAAGCTATATACTATCCAATTATCCAGGTATACTTCGAGCAATTGATGGATGAATTCCTTAACTGCTGCGATGACCACTCTAGAAAATATTCCGGCTTCATTCTTCAGTCCAAATGGCATGACTGTATACTGATAAGATTCCCATTCTGTCGCGAACGTGGTCTTGTGTGTATCCTCATGTGCTATCTTAATTTGATGATATCCTGGGAATCCATCGGTGAATGCGTAGGCTTTGTGGCCTCCTATGTTCTCGAATAGTTTATCTGTGAATGGTGTGGGGAATGGGTCATATAGGCATGCATCATTCAACTTCCTCAAGTCAATGTATATCATGTTCCCTCTTCTCTGTTTGTTGTCCTGTACTACCATTGGTCTTATCCATTTTGATTCTTCGACTGGTTTGATGATGCTGGCCTCAAGCATCCTGTCGATCTCTTCTTTAACTTTCTAATTATATATGGGGTTAAATCTATATGGTGGTTGTTTAATGGGTCTCACATCAGGTTTGAGTGGTATCTTCATTTCTCCTAATTCTTTGGCTATGCCTTTCATCTCTGTAAAGGTTGTGGGAAAAAGGTCATTGTATTCACGCAACAATTATGTGATGCTTTCTAGTGTTTGTTCATCCCAGTAATCTCAAATGTTGACCATTTTGGTCTGCTCGATGGTCCCTATGTTAACCTTCTTTATCTTGATTGGCGTAGAGATGACCTTTGACTCTAAGGGTGGTGTTTCCACATCTCTCTCACCTTTGACTTCTTCAATATGAATATCGCTCGGATCATCTTCATCTGGTGCTTCCTCTTGTACGTGGTAGCATGACAGTATATCCATGACTGTATGCTTATTCCACTGTTGTACCTCTGTGATAGATTCCACTTCCAGTTCTTCAATGAATATGATGTTTTTGATTCATTTCAAGGCCGAGTCTATCTTAGGGTTCTCATGATCGAATGAAAAAGTGACTGTAAATTTTTGTTGGAGTGTCACCCATGTCTTGTTTCCTTTATGCATTTCCTGGTCCGTATACAAATTCACTGGTATGCCCTCTAAAGTATGAATGAAGTGGTGAGACCATTCCTCCTATGGCGTCATTTTCAACATCATTTTACACAACTCCAAATGTTCTGCTAGTGTGCCTAGTCCGTCATATTTCTGTTGTTTGTTACCTGTCCGTTCTATGCCGAACCTTATGCACAATAATCGCTTACATTTGTACCAATCTGTGATAGTCTCTTTCTGTGCACCCCACCATCTTGTGGGTGTAGCCTTTAGTGCTAACTCCAGTGCTAGCAATCTTTGGTTTTCTAATACTTCGTCTTCATATTGTGTCAAGAAACTTTCCAAATCATTTAGCCCATGAAAACTAGGTGGTTCTCTGAATTCTATGCCAATCCACCTTATAGTGTGGTCTATTCTGGAACACCTTCTCGTGGATACTTCGTTTAGTCTTTGTTGCCAGTTTTCTAACCCGATGTTTGAGTCTGTTGTACATGAAGTAATGCTCTACCAACTAAGTACCCCATCTACAGTTGGGTTTATATAGTCTGAATCACGCGCAGTTGTTCTGATCAATTGGTCGATCTCTTCTAAATATAGACAAGTGGGTTCTATGAACCTCTCACCTTCTGATGGGTTGAGTGGGGCTATGACCCTGTAGTCCCCTAACTCAAATGCCATTTTTCTAGTTTTTAAGTTAATTACGGCCTGGTTGTTGAATGCCCAATCTAGACCAAGTAGCATTGGGTAAGGTGTTGTGTCGTCTACTGTTTCAATGTCTTCAAAGTCTGCATTAGTGCACACACCATCCAGATCTACCATCACTCCTTTCAGTCTACCTATTGTTATGAATCTATGTTGATTTGATAGCTTTAATTGAACAGTTGAGTATCCTAGTGTAGGTTCTCCCATGCATTTCCATGTATCTTTTGGTAGTACATTCACTTTGGATCTTAGACCTAGTACAATATCTCCCATATTGAAATCCCCAATGTTAGCATTTAGTCTAAATTCCCTAATTGCTCTTCTTCTTGTCTGTAGGTGGTTGACAGTTTTCAATTTTGGCTTATGTTCCATCTCGCTACTACATTTTCTAGGATGTTTTGAAATATTTTGACAGATGAAGGATCACTTAACATCTTGATGCATGATTGCAAAAAGTCTTTGATAGTACTTACTTGTTCCTTGGGTTGTATTCTATTGGTATGGTTCAGTGATGGTGACATTTCATATTTTGAATCTTCCTTTCTCTATTGTGCAGTCGGCACAATCTTATCCTTCTAGAGTTCTTGTCGGGCTTCCTATAAAGATCTCCTTCTCCTTATGCCCATCAAACTGCTTCTTGGGGTTAGAGTTATTCTTTACCCATTGTTTCTGCACTGGTTCATGTCGAACTGTGTCATTTCCTATTTTTGTTCCTCCTCGAGTGACTATGTTGATGTTTCATCTGTCATCCCTTTCTTCGGCTGAAATCCACTAAACATTCTGGTTATTTTGATTCCTTTTTTCCTGGATATTTACAAGTAATGTCATACATTCCTCCATATCGTGGTCCGATGCACAACAATATATACAAGTTGCTGGTGGAAGTGGGCACTCTTGTGCATAATGTCCTGGTTGTTGGCAATTATGATATGTGACTAGTCTTCTACCACATCTAAAACCTCCTATGGCCTGTCCTGCTCCTCTATAATTTATGTGATCACCTCGTGGTGTGTTATACTGTGGTCCCTTATTATACTACATGGTATTTTACTATGGATGTGTCGGGTTGTACTGTGGCTGTACGTTATTATATGGCTGCGATGCAGTATTATACTATTGATGTGCGTTGTTGTATGGGGCTAGGGCTTGAGTGAACTATGGTGTTGCTTGCCCAGTCATCATTTTTTCCTGTACCCTGTATGTGTCTGATGCTCTTTCCCACATCAGATCCATAGTTCTACAATATTTTTCATCATGGTCAACTAACTTGCAAAAATGTGCAATATGACTTTTTTGGGACTGTTTGGTATTTATGCATCATCGTGTAGTGGTAAGGGTCGTGACCCAGTTTCTTGCATATTTCTCACCATAATACTCCCTGTGGTAGTGGGTTTGGCTTCCCAATCTCCATATACTATGCAAATGATGGGAATTCATTATCATGGTGTCCTTCCATCCTACAGGTAGTGCACCAAACGACTTCTCGTTTGTGCTTGTTCTTATTGTGGTTCAGCTAAAATGTTAAGCTCTTCAGATCCTCCTTCATTTCTTCAATAGTCGAGTCTGTCTGCTGGTACTAATTCTCTTCCAATTGCAAAGCTGCCTACAGAGCCTCTACCTGTGTCTAAAACTTTTGTTGTCATAATAGATATTTTAAGTGTGGGAGTAGTGAGTTGACAAACATGTGCTGGTGCTGCTTATTGGTCATAACATATTTTAAATTTCCTTTTAATTGTTTGAATCTTTGATCAATCTCCCATATTGATTCTCCTGGTTTCTGTCTTATTTCAATCATCTCATTCATGTATTGATCCTATGAGCTCATATTTTGGAGCTAATTTATCAATAGTTTCTTAATGTCGTCCAGTGTTCTTTTCATTCCAGGAACATTGTTTGTGTCTAGACTCATGTTCCAGTCTAGTGCTTGGTCTCTTAGTGTGATCACTAGCTGTGCGAGTTTGGTGTCTTCATCAATGATTTTCTTTACTTCCCAGATCTTTGCACAAATGAACAAATGCTTCTCAGGGTCTTCTACTACTTCTCCTCAAAACTCTGGTAATTTGATAGAAGGATCGTGTCCTGCCATTCAAAATACTGAGCTACTCCCTCCTCTGCGCAGTGTAGATACTTGACTAAGGTTGTCTGAATTGGCTCCTCTAGGTGTTTCACTTTGTGTAGATGTACTTCCTGCTGTCAGAATTCCTCTGAACTTTGGTTGTCTAAATGGTGGTTTTCTCTTTGGTGTATTGGTCTCACATGGGTTTATGGGTTCCACACTGACATTAATATGAAAGGGATGGATTCCTTCTCCTCCTGTTCTTGGGCCTTTTGTTTTCCTCTCATACATGGTGTACAAGATTTCCTCAATCTGCTCCACATCCCAGATATCCTCTACCTCTTCCTCCTTCCTTGCCAAGCCCTCCTTCTTGGCTATGTCTCTCTTCTTGGTATTCACCTTATATTGGTAGGGTGCTCCACTACGCCTGGTTCCTGATGATGCCAATATCCAGTTAAGCTAGTTGTAATCCATCAAGATTGGGTCCAAGGGTTCCTCCTCCTTTTTCTCTTTATCCTTCCCTCCTTCCATTCCTCCTCTCTCTGTCAGTGCTTCCCCCCTTCCCCCATGCACGCAGGGAAGTCTAGTTATCTGATTCCATTATCATTACACCTTTGTTATATAGAAATATCTTGATATAAGTATATAGTGATTGAATGTACCTTCCTCTGGGTCCTCATAGGAACTCTTTCTCGGTTTCACTGTATGAATTTGCTGTGTCTACCGCAAATTATGTGATAAAGCCTGCCACAATAATGTCAAGCCAAAATTCAACTGCATGGATGAATTTCTTGTTCACCTACTGTAGCTTCTGGATTTGTACTGGAGTCCAATCTAGCTATCAAATCCGGTTCATCACATGGTTATCCTTTAACCTTAAGATCCACTCCTGTAGTATATGTGGAAAATCACAAAAGAATACTTCGTGTAAATCCATAAATACGTATTTATCCAGGTATTTATGCGGTGTGATCCTCGAGTTTCTATTGTCTTTTTCTGCAAACTCTAGCTCTTTAGTTCTCAACCAGTCGTTGATTTCTTCTTTCATGGGTTTCCAAGGTATCAAAATTCCCTTCTAATGGCTCATTTCTCTTATGTTCCACTCCTTCAGTTCTTATTCATTATATCTCATCTACTCAGTCCTCTCTTGTTCCTCTTAACCCGACAACAGAAGCATTTGTTGGTTACTATTTCCTTTCTCAAGTTTTCTGAGTTACTGACCTAGGGTTCATGTCATTCAGGGTTCCAACAAAGCCTCTAAAACTATCATTCCTCTTGGTAAACTAGAAGGCAACACAACACCTGGAAGGTACTACTTAGTCTCACCCGAGATAGATTTAAATGAGTGACTACAAGACTCAGGTGTTTATAGCCTAGGAAAGAGTAGGGGATAGGGGTTTCTTGATTAAATCCAGGTACCATGAGATGTAAGGTAAACTACTTATTCCTTGAAGTCACATATGCATATCCCATAGTTTAGTTCCAACAAAGTATAAATAGATTCATAACAATGTATTAACTCATTCATCAAGCTTAACCATTAATTGTTGAAAGAAAGTAGAGACATGAATACATTGAACACATTACGCAAGTATTACCATGGTTCACCCCCTCCTGGGCTACGCCCACAAAGATTTGGCTCTTGGCTCTTTTATTATGGAAATTATGCATTTCTGGCGCTGCACGCTTACAATTCTCCAAAAAACTGGGTAAGATCTATGTGAGGTGAACTAGATTGCACCAGGATCTACAGTATGTGGCCTAATCCTCAGATCTACCTTCCCTCGTATCTTCTTTGCTCAACAACTTACAAAATAAGTTCATACTACTAAAAACAATACATATTGCCTACGCTCCTGCATGGTTATAGTCTCCAAAACTTAGCTGTCCCATTTCTTAAGGAGGTGTCCCATTTCTTTCAGCTCCTTCTACAGTTTATCCCTGTGGTGTGTGGCATGATCGAAATCATCTGCGAGGTGGTATTGGACCATTATAGCAATCATCTCTCCATCATCCTCCATGATTGTATAGTTTGGTGGTGGTTGTTGTGCCTTCATTTTTTTGCACACACCTGCTTCCTCTACCGCTAGTCTCTTAGTTCCCCCTGGTACCTATGTGATGGGGTTTGATGTGGTTTCTTATGCTCCCTCAGCTGGTTTTCGCTATCCATTGGTTAGCTGAGTGGTTTATGTCCCCCTCTTCTGGGTCCCTGGCTGCTCTGAGCCATCATCTACCTAAGTCGACTTGGTTTGGCCCGTTCTTCATTTCTTGGGTATTGGGATTTGTGGAGGCTATGTTTCTTCCTACGAAACCCCTCCTTTTGATGTTTGTCCCAGTACTTCTCTGGGTATGGTTGTAATCCTGGATACATCAAGCCATTCGTTGATGATCATGTCGATATCTCCCTTGGTGACACAATAGCACATTTGTAGCCATTGTTTATCCGGGTCCTACCTTGGTTGTATCCACATGGCTTGTCACCTAGCCCAGAAATTGGCAATGCCCCTGTATTGTGTGACAGCCTCTGGTGTTATTATCCATGCTCGTTTGATGGCTTCTTGTATCTCCCATAGGTAAGCTTCGAATACGATTCCATTCTCCCTCTTATTCTTGGCTAGTGGCGTGGATCTCAGGACGCGATATCCTGCTCCTCCTGGCTATGGTGTGGTACAAAAGACGACGTGTTCTGGTTCTCACCATCCCATGAAATCTATGAGAGTGATCATCCATGAGTAATGAAATTTTGTACCTACGTCCTGCGCGTCTTTGTAATATACTTGGAACAAGTTTGATAGGTATGGCACCCAACTCATGGAGGTGCCTTCCATGCACTGAGCTGCAATAGTAATGACTCATGCAGGTACTTCATCTTTGCAAAATTTTCTTAGAAGTTTGCAGTCTAAGATTTTTGCTCCCAATTGTTTCGCGACATTGTTGATACATTTGATTATAATGCCTCTTGTTCCCCTGTCGGTGCCATATTTCTTCTTCATCTCTTATGCCGATGTTTCTTCCTTGGAATTATCATGCAAAATCATCGCAGGATTAGTACCCCGAGTGGGTAGGCTTGTTATCTGTGTGATAAGTTTGACAGTTATGGGGACGAGTTTTTCCAACCATATATCCCCTCCATGCGTAACTGCTAACAGTTGTTTGATGCATGATGATGCATATTGGCCTCCGCCAAAGTGTGGTATCTTCAGCAATCCTAGAATCCATGTTCTGTCCAATCCAGTTGCCCAATGGTGTGGCTGAGAGATGGTTTCTTCGAGTTGGTTCATGACTATTTTCTTATTAAAGACCTGTGGTGCAAGCTGTAGGTATTTCTTTTCATCTGCTATGTCATGGTCAGAATAATTGAGCTTCCTGATGTGACCTAATAGTTGTGGGTCCACCTGTACTCCCTTTGGTATGCGGGGTAGCACAATCTCTGCAGTTGGTTTCTTTCAAGGTGAGCTCTGTATCTGAATTCGGTCCTCCTGCTGGCTTGAAGTTCCAAAAACTCTTGGTTGTTCCCCTGCCATCCACTCTAGCCATGCCCACGTAGTTCCAATTGTCTCCTCGGCTGGGTGACCTAAGCTGGGTGCTTGGGTCTCATTTGGCTGCTCCTCTACTCCCAGACATTGTGCCATTTTTTTCACTTCCATGGCTGCTTCAGTATCTTCCGGTGGTATTTCTTGGTGAGTTTCTTCTTCTTTGTTCTGAGGCTCCTGCATCGCTACTGGTGTATCATGTTCCATGGCCTCTATTTGTGGTTGCAAAATCTCCTCTAGTATTGGTATGGACTCTACTAGGATTTCCTCTGGTGACAGGATTTCATCAATATTGACGATCTCTGGTGGCTACTACTCATTTTCTTCCAGTGGTCCCCATGACCTAGTCTGAACCCTGGTTGATCTGGCTATCTAGCCTAGTTCTACGAGCTTCGGTGGTGCCATAATGGTGTTTTTCGAACATTTTTTGAGTTCAAATAGATTCAGTGAGCTCTGTGGTTTCACTCTTTTTGTTCTAGTTGTTGTTTCTCTTTTTTTGTTCTCCTTTCGCGAATAAACTAACTGCTTCTGTGCTCGTGTGTTGTATGGGATCGTCATGAAGCTTGTCGAGGACTCTTCCTCCATCATGCTATTAATGCACCATAACTATGGGTTCAATGCATCCACGATAGTTTCATACTTTCCATTACGCCTACTCTGTCATCTCCAGTTGGCGCGTTTAATGTGACATCCCATCTATCCTTTCCTTTCCTTAACTTTGCCTCATGTTGTCCTGTCATCCTACTTTTTCTGAATTTCCTTTTCTCGCTTGTTTCCTTTTTCGATATGGCTGTTATTTTTTCCCTTGCTAGCTTTGTGTTTTGTATGGAGCTTGTCCCACATGCTGTGCACTTTTTTTTTTTTTTTTTTTCTAATGCGCAGTGGGTGGTTGATTGTCCTTGTATAGCTTCAATCATCTCCCATTGATCATTCCTTTGAGGTCTATTCTTTCCATATCTCTTAAATGTATATCTCTTCCATCATTGATATATTTTACCTCGTATGGTCCTAGCCAATGCATTCTCATCTTTCCTGGGTGATGCAAAGATTTACTGTCATAGAGAAATACTAGATCTCCTTCCTTGAACATCTTCCTCTTGATGTGGTGGTCGTGCCAATAATTTTCCCTTTCTTTCCATACTTGTTGGTGGAATCTTTCCAAGATTCAGTCTTCCTCCATCGACAGTAACTGATTCAGTCTTTCCCGTACTATGCCTCGTTCTATCATGTGTGTGATATCTGCTACACATAGGCTGGGTATTAAAAATTATAACAGCACTACTTCTTCTTGACCATAGACTAGTTTGAATGGTGTGTGGCCTATCAACTTTTTGCATATGGTTCTATATGCCCATAACACTACTGCTACGTTGAGGTCCCAATCGTCCTCATTGACGTTACATATTTTTGTCAAGGCATTCTCTAGAATTTTGTTGAAGGCTTTTACCGTTCCATTTGCCTATGGATGATACGGTGTGATTTTTTGTTGATGAACTTGAAACTCTTCGAGCATCACTCAGATGGTGTTGTTTATGAAGTGTGTTCCTTGGTCACTCATCAAAATGTTTGGGCACCCAATTCTAGTAATCATCTGTTCAAACATAAAGTGTTCAGTTGTCTCTGCGCTGCAATCTTTTACTAGTGCAATTTCCACCCATATTTTTAGGTATTCCATCATGGTGATAATATATCTCGCCCCCGTTTTTTTGGCTAGTGGGTTAATGGGTCCCACAAATTTTATCGCCCATTTGTCGAATGCCTGAAGTGTCACTTGTGGTCATAGTGGCATCTCGTCCCTTCTGTTGGGTTTGCCTACCCTTTGACAGACATCACATTGTTGAAAGTACTCTTTTGAGTCTCTATGGATTGTTGGCCACCATAATCCTGTGCGTAGTACCTTCTACACGGTAGCTTTTCCTGCATAATGCCCTCCTGCTATTTGCTCGTGGGATTCTGCTAAACTTCTTGGTCATTCACGGTCTAGTACTTATCTTCATAAGATGCTATCTACACCCATTTTATATAGATGTCCTATGATCAATAGATAGTCGGTTGCATGGACTACCAGGTTCTTCTTCTATGTAGTGGTATATTCTTGTGGCGCAGTACCTGTGTTCAAGTACTGGATGATCTCTATGAAGTAATCATCAACAATCTGTACAAAGAATAGTTATGCATATGGAAATTTGTCTTCTAAATTCGTTGATTCCTCTCCATTTGTGACCCTTGATAGGTGGTCAGGTCCTGCATTTCATTTTCCTGGTTTAACAATTACCTAAAAGTCCAATTCTTGNTATATTCTATTCTGAGTCTGATAATTTTCTACTTGCGAATGATATTGGGTGATCCAAGTCTCCTGCTCCTAGTTGCACTAAGATAGATCCAAGTGCTATCGTTGATGCATCTAAATGTACATGGAATGTCTTCTCCCAATCTGGAAATACCAATATTGGTGCGGTGACCATATTTTCCTTCAGGGTATCCAGACCATGTTGGCACTCGTCGTTCCATTGATACTTTGTATCCTTCCTTAACAGTTTCTCCATTGGCGTTGTAATCTGCACGTAGCCTTTGATGAATTTCCTATAATATCACGTATGTCCTAACGTTACTCTTAGTTGGCGGAGTATTTTTGGTGCTGGTAGGTTAACAATCACTGGGATTTTGGCTTGATCCACTAACAAACCCTATTTTCATACTATGTGTCCAAATAGTATCCCAAATGGTGTTCCAAATATGCATTTATTGATATTCAGTGATATTTGGCACTGCCTGCATCATTCTAACATCAGTCATAAAACTTCCAGATGGTTTTTTAGTAAGATGTACACTGTCCAATCATCCAGGTATACTTCAAGCAATTGATGGATGAATTCCTTAACTACTTTGATGACCACTCTAGAAAATATCACAGGTTCATTCTTCAGTCTGAACGGCATGACTGTATATTGATAAGATCCCCATTCTGTCATGAACGTGGTCTTGTGTGTATCCTCCTGTGCTATCTTAATTTGATGATATCCTGGGAATCCATCGATGAATGAGTAGGCTTCATGTCCTCCTACGTTCTCGAGTACTTTATCTATGAATGGTGTGGGGAATGGGTCGTGTAGGCATGCATCATTCAACTTCCTCAAGTCGTTGTATATCCTGATCCCTCTTCCTTGTTTGTTGTCTTGTACTACCATCGGTCTTATCCATTCTGATTCTTTGAATGGTTTGATGATGTTGACCTCAAGCATCCTGTCGATCTCATCTTTAACTTTTTGTTTATATATGGGGTTAAATCTATATGGTCATTGTTTAATGGGTCTCGCATTAGGTATGAGTGGTATCTTCATTTCTCCTAATTCTTCGGCTATTCCTTTCATCTCTGTAAAGGTTGTGGGAAAAAGGTTGTTGTATTCGCGCAACAATTATGTGATGCTTTCTAGTGTCTGTTCATCCCAGTAATCTCCAATGTTGACCATTTTGGTCTTCTTGACGGTCCCTAGGTTAAAATTCTTTATCTTGATTGGCGTAGAGATGACCTATGACTCTAAGGGTGGTCCTTCCACATCTCTCTCGCCTTTGAAGTCTTCGATCTAAATATCCCGTGGATCATCTTCATCCAGAGCTTCCTCCTATACGTGGTAGCATGATAGCATATTCATGACTGTATTCTTATTCTGTTGTTGTACCTATATGATAGCTTCCACTTCCAGTTCTTCAATGAATATGACGTTTCTGATTCGTTTTAGGGCCGCGTCTATCTTAGGGTTCTCATGCTCGAATGAAAAAGTGACTGTAAATTTTTGTTTGAGTGTCACCCAAGTCTTGTATCCTTTACACATTTCCTGGTCCATATACCAATTCGCTGGTATTCCCTCTAAAGTATGAATGAAGTGGTGAGACCATTCCTCCAGTGGTGTCATTTTTCACATCATTTTACATGCCTCCAAATGTTTTGCTAGTGTGACTAGTCCATCATATTTCTGTTGTTTGTTACCTGTTTGTTCTATGTCGAACCTTATGCGCAGTAATCACTTACATTTGTACTAATCTGTGATAGTCTCTTTGTGTGCACCCCACCATCTTGTGGGTGTATCCTTTAGTGCTAAATCTAGTGCTATAAATCTTTGGTTTTCTAATACTTGTGTCAAGAAATTTTCCAAATCATTTAGCCCGTGAAAACTGGGTGGTTCTTTGATTTCTATGCCAATCCACCTTATTGCGTGGTCTATTCTGGAACACCTTCTTGTGGTTATTTCATTTAGTATTTGTTTCCAGTTTTCTAACCCAGTGTCTGAGTTTGTTGTATGTGATGTAATGCTCTGCCAACTGAGTACCCCGTCTACAGTTGGGTTTATATAGTCCGCATCGCGTGCAGTTGTACTGTACAACTGGTCGATCTCTTCTAAATCCAGACAAGTGGGTTCTATGAACCTCTTTCCTTTTAATGGGTTGAGTGGGGCTATGACCCTGTAGTCCCCTAACTCAAATGTCATTTTTCTAGTTTTTAAGTTAATTATGGCTTGGTTGTTGAATGTCCAATCTAGAACAAGTAGCATCGGGTAAGGTGTTGTGTCATCTACTATTTCGATGACTTCAAAGTCTGCCTTAGCGCGCACACCATCCAGATCTACCGTCACTCCTTTCAGTCTACCTATTGTTAGGACTCTATGTTGATTTGATAGATTTAATTGAATAGTTGAGCATCCCAGTGTAGGTTCTCCCATGCATTTCCATGTGTCTTTTGGTAGTACATTCACTTTGGATCCTAGATCTAGTATAATATCTCCCATATTGAAATCCCCAATGTTAGCATTTAGTCTAAATTCCCTACTTTCTCTTCTTCTTGTGTGAAGGTGGTTGACATTTTTCAATTTTGTCTTCTATTCTGTCTCGCTGCTACATTTTTCTAAGAGTTTTTGCAATATTTTGATAGATGAAGGATCACTTAACATCTAGATGCATGATTAAAAAAAGTCTTTGATAGTACTTACTTGTTCCTTGGGTTGTATTCTGTTGGTATGGTCCAGTGATGGCGACATTTCATATTTTGAAGCTTCCTTTCTCTATTGTGAAGTCGACGCAATGTTATCCTTCTAGAGTTCTTGTCGGGCTTCTATAAAGATGTCCTTCTCCTTATGCATGTCGAACTGATTCTTGGGGTTAGTGTTCTTCTTTACCCATTGGTTTTGTGCTAGTTCCTGTCAAACTACGTCATTTCCTATTTTCATTCCTCCTCGAGTGACTATGTTGATGTTTTGTCCCTCATCCATTGCTTCGACTGAAATCCACTAAACATTCTGGTTATTTTTATTCCTTTTTTCTTGGATATTTACAAGTAATGTCATACATTCCTCCATATCATGGTCTGATGCACAACAATACATACAAGTCACTGGTGATAGTGGGCACTCCTATGCATAATGTCCTAGTTTTTGGAAACTATGACATGTGACTGGTCCTCCACCACTTCAAAAAAGCTCCTCGTGCTCGTCCTGCTCCTCTATAAGTTGCGCGATCACCTCGCGGCATGTTATACTGTGGTCCCTAATTATGCTACATGATATTGTATTGGGGTTGTGTCGGGTTGTACTATGGCTGCATGTTATTGTACGACTGCGACGCAATATTATACTATTGATGTGTATTGTTGTATGGGGCTGGTGCTTGAGTGAATTGTGGTGTTGCTTGCTGAGTCATCATTTTTTTCTATACCCTATATGTGTCTAATGTTCTTTCCCACATCAGCTCCATAGTTCTGCAATATTTTTCGTGATGGTCGACTGACTTGCAAAAGGTGCAATATGACTTCTTTGGGACTATTTGGCATTTATGCATCATCGTGCAGTGGTAAAGGTTGTGACACGGTTTCTTGCATATTTCACACCATAATCCTCCCTGTGGTAGTGGGTTTGGCATCCCCATATCCATATACTATGAAAATGTTGGGCATTCATTCTTATGGTGTCCTTCTGTCCTGTAGGTAATGCACCAAACGACTTCTCATTTGTCCTTGTTCTTATTTTGGTTCAACTGAAATGTTAAGTTCTTCAAATCCTCCTTCAGTTCTTCGATAGTCCAGTCCGTTTGCTGGTACTAATTCTCTACCAATTGCAAGGCTACCTGCAGAGCCTCTACCTGCATCTGAATTTTTTTTTGTCTTAATGGATATTTTAAGTGTGGGAGTAGTGAGTTGACAAACAAGTGCCAGTGCTTCTTATCGGTCATAAGGTATTTTAAGTTTCCTTTTAATTGCTTGAATCTTTGATCAATCTCCCATACTAATTCTCCTAGTTTCTGTCTTATTTCAATCATCTCATTCATGTTTCTAAGCTCAACTTCTGGACCTAATTTATCAATAGTTTCTTAATTTTGTCCAGTGTTCTTGTCATTCCAGGAACATTGTTCGTGTCTAGACTCATGTACGAGTCTAGTGCTCGGTCTCTTAGCATGATCACTAGCTGCGTGAGTTTGGTGTCTTCATCAGTGATCTAATTTACTTCCCATATCTTTGCACAAATGAACAAATGATTCTCAAGGTCTTCTGTTGCTTCTCCTCGAAACTATGGTAATCTGATAGAAGGATCGTGTCCTGCCATTCCAAATACTGAGCTACTCCCTCCTCTGCGTAGTGTAGATACTTGAATAAGGTTGCCTGAAATGGATCCTTTAGGTGTTTCTCTTTTTGTAGATGTACTTCCTGCTATCAGACTTCCTTTGAACTTTGGTTGTCTAAACGGTGGTGTTCTCTTTGGTGTATTGGTCACACATGGGTTTATGGGTTCCACAATGACATTAATATGAAAGGGATGGCTGCCTTCTCCTCCTCTTCTCAGGCCTCTTGTTTTCCTCTCATATGTGGTGCATAGGATTTCCTCAATCTGCTCCACATCCCGGATATACTCTACCTCTTCCTCCTCGCTTTCCAAGCCCTCCCTCTTGGCTACGAATCTCTTCTTGGTATTCACCTTATATTGGTAAGGTGCTCCGCTACACGTGGTTCTTGATGATGCCAAGATCCACTTAAGTTGGTCGTCATCCATCAAGATTGGGTCCAAGTGTTCCTCCTCATTTTTCTCTTTATCCTGCCTTCCTTCCATTCCTCCTCTCTCTGTCAGTGCTTCCCCCCTTCCCCCATTCACGTAGGGAAGTCTAGCTGTCTGATTCCATTATCATTACACCTTTGTTATATAGTAATATCTTGATAGAAGTATACAATGATCGAATGCGCCTTCCTTTGGATCCTCATAGGAACTCTTTATTGGTTGCGCTGTATGAATTTGTTGTGTCTACCAAAAATTCTATGATAAAGCCTGCCACAATACTGTCAAGCCAAAAGTCAACTGCGTGGGTGAATTTATTGTTCACCTGTTGCAGCTGCTGGATTTGTACTGGAGTCTAATCTAGATGTCAAATCTGGTTCATTGCATGGTTATCCTTTAACCTTAAGATACACTCCTGTAGTATATGTGGAAAATCACAGAAAAATAATTCGTGTAAATCCGTAAATACGTATTTATCCAGGTATTTATGCGATGTGATCCTGGGGTTTCTATTATCTTTTTGTGCAAAATCTAGCTCTTTAGTTCTCAACTAGCCCTCAATTTTTTCTCTAATGGGTTTCCAAGGTATCAACATTCCCTTCTAATGGCTCATTTCTCTTTTGTTCCACTCCTTCTGTTCTTATTCATTATATCTCGTCTATTCAATCCTCTCTTGTTCCTCTTAACCCGACAACAGAACCATTTGTTGGTTACTATTTCCCTTCTCGGGTTGTCTGAGTTATTGACCCAAGGTTCATGTCATTGAGAGTTCCAACAAATCCTCTAAAACTATCATCCCTCCTGGTAAACCAGAAGGCAACACAACATCTGGAAGGTACTGCGCAGTCTCACCCGAGATAGATTTAAATGGGTGACTATAAGACTCAAGTGTTTATAGCCTAGGAAAGAGTAGGGGATAGGGGTTTCTTGATTAAATCCAGGTACCATGAGATGTAAGGTAAACTAATTATTACTTGAAGTCACATATGTATATCCTACAGTTTAATTCCAGCAAAGTATAAACAGATTCATAGCAATTTATTAACTCATTCATCAAGCTTAACCATTAATTGTTGAAAGAATGTAGAGACATGCATACATTCAACACATTATGCAAGTATTATCGTGGTTCACCCCCTCCTAGGATATGTCCACAAAGATTTGGCTCTTGGCTCTTTTATTATGGAAATTCTGCATTTCTGGCACTGTGCACTTACAATTCTCCAAAAAACTAGGTAAGATCTATGTGAGGTGAACTAGATCGCACTAGGCTCTATAGCTTGCGATCTAATCCTTATATCTACCTTCCCTCATATCTTCTTTTCTCAACAGCTTACAAAATTGATTCATACTACTAAAAGAATTACATATCTCCTATGCTCCTGCATGGTTATAGTCTCCAAAACTTAGCTCCAAATCCTAACCCTCAACAACAACAATAATAACAACAAAAAACCCTTTATATCATACTTTCGTATCTATATTTATACATTTTGGGATCTTCAAACTTTTTCAAAATATTACCAAAACTCTAACCCTTCTTATGTTAGGTCTTTCTCCCATGTGCGTGATGTTCTTCCTCCAACTATCGTTTTCCTTTGTGCACGCTTTCTTGCATGCATGTGTGTTGTTCTTTTGCTAGTTGTTACTTCAGTTTTCTGCACACTTTCTTTCTCATGATCGTTCTTCTTTCCCCTTCGGCCTGGTGCCAACAATGTTTATCATAAAAAAGGCCTTCAAAGCCTCATTGTAATATTCTTTTTGTGAATGAGTGTATATGTCACATCTCTTCTCAGAGATAAAGCTACCACCATTCTAGCGAGTCTTGCACTCTGTATTTTTACAGTCTCTTTACAATTCTTTAATTAATAGAAATAAAGTATTGTTGTATTTCTCTGTTTATGGAAATTTTCATGAGTATTTCATTGTAATTTCTCTACTTTCATTTCGTTCTAAAAATAAATCTAGATCAGTGGTATCAGAACAGGTTTCTCTTGATCATTTTTCAATGCATGTCCCCGATGAGGTCCAAGTATAGCCAGTTGGGTCTCGAGTTTGTCTCTCTTGAGGAAAATCACTCTCTCATTCACAAGAAACCCTTGATGGTGGAATAAAATAAAGATAGTGAAAAATAATATTCTATTAACATGTTTCTTGAGCAAGATCTTACGTGATGGAGAATTTTGCACACATTCTTCAATGTTGGTTGATAGCAACATGTGCATCTTCATCATGCAACCATTTTGGAGGAACCTCTCCCTTCAAGGTACAAGTTAAGTTTGATATTCCCATATTTGAAGGTCAAATAGATGTGGATGCCCTGAAAAATGGTTAAATATATTAGAAGGTTATTTCTCTATTCAAAAAAATTTCGACAGGGAAAATATCACCTTCGCAATCCTCAAGGCTCTCCCCCATGTCAAACATTGGTGGGAAACTTACTAGGAGAAAATTTCCACAAAGGAATATAGAATATATGGGGTCGAGCACACTTAGGATTTTTTTGTGGATGTGGTCAAAGAACAATTATATCCTTTTGATATCTATGAAGACCAGTACATGAGATGGAACACATTGTGGCAAGAGAAGATCCAAACAATCGCACACCAAGATAGGTATTAAAAACTTCGAGTGAAATCTAGTTCTAAAATACCACGGGGCTTTGTATAGGATGTACATCCAAACTGAAATGGATTTCCTAAACATCTCATCATTGGTATTTTTCTATTGATATGTTGTCAAAATTGAGTAGAAATTTAGACACTAGAAAAAATGGGAATTCATGTTTGCAAATATGCAACAACTAGAGCACGGTAAAGACAACCCTAACCAACAATCTCTAGACAACTAGTCCAAGACATAGGAAAAAAAGGGTAAAGTAAAGACGAAGAATGACATTGGGAAGTGGTGTGACTTCCACAAAATACCCTAGCACAACACTGATGAATTTCACTTGAAACAGTCATTAGTGACCGAGGTCAAAGACACAAAGCTGAACCTTGATTCAAAATTCGATCTAGAAAATATTGAAAACAGATAGATCATCGAGGAAGGCCCCATTGCTATTGTCGCAAACACAACAATTCAACTAGAAGAACCAATAGATATTTAAGAGGAGGAGTTCCACTTTCATTCACATATGTGGGTGAAGGTGACCCATTGCATTTCATTGTTGATAAAGGCAACCAGAAGAAACTTATCTTAACTAAAGTCATCAAATATTTGGGGTTGTTGACAACACCACACCCGCACCTATACAACATAGGGTGGATTCACCAGGAACGATATCTTCACGTCAGCCAATAGTGTCACCTGTCCTATGGCATCCATACCTTCAAGGATGAGGTAGTGTTTTATATTTCCCCTCTTGATTTTTGTAATGTTGTTTTGGACCAACAATATATGTGGAAACATCATGATGTCTATGATTCTAGACCCCATAGTGTCATTATTACTATGGGAGGTTAGATCCATAGGATACCATAGGTAGTTCTGACTACTGCTCCACCAAAACAACGCTACAAGGTAATCTCTCATACTAAAAAATTCATCCTTTCATAATTTGTTCAAATTATGTATAGAAGATCACTACAACCACTGCAGCCTCAACACCTTCTATAAAAAAAAAATAGATTGTTGAAGAGACATAAGATATTGTTTCTTCACCTACAATGGTGCCTACACAATGCCCCATCCAACCCAGAGAAAACAGGTTGGTGGAGCAATTTCAACCCTTCCAGCAACAAGTTTGTGGTAGTCTTCCACAAGCCAAGAAGCACAAATTCTCCAATAAGGCACACAACTCACCAAAAATGCAGGAAAAGCGCACATCCAAAAATGCAGGAAAAGTGCACATGCGCATGATGCACGACTTTGGATGCTAAAAGTCGTGCACATCTGAGAACAGAGCATTTATGAGGTTGGTCGGCCTCCCACCCACTTCTGGTTTAGCTTCCAAGTCGATTTTGACATCCAAATCTCCGCTGGATACAACTGGGTGGCTGGTCAAAGACCTAAAGGTTCCCTAAACAACCCCTTTTCACTCTAAAAGTTGGTTGCATAATGCCTCAAAGCTATGCTATAAAAGGAGGCCATGGGTGTAATATATTTTCAAGGAATTCTTTTGCAAGGTTATGTTGCTGCTATTCTTTTGGGGAATCCTCTTTTCTCATCAAGAGCATACTAGCACCATTCCATTTGGGCAATCCACCTCACCTTTTGAGTGGGTTAGCTTAGGATTCTTTCACCATTTATTTCAAGTTTTCAATTTGTAAGAAGAGCTCAAGTTTGGGGGTCCAAGAGCCCTCCCTTGGAGGAATAAGGGACCCAAAGTCCTCTTTCTTCTTGGTGTTTTATTTTCACTAATACAATCCTTTCCATTGGTGACATGAGTCTTGTTTGTTTTCTATTCTTATGTCCTTATGCTCAATAGTTTAGTTGTTCTTTCCTTTCTTATTCCTCTTTAGTCTTTTATGTTTATTTTTCTAACCCTTTTCTTCACTGCTGTATTGCTTAGCGGACCCAACTAAGCTTGTAAGAACCTCTATTTTTCTCATTCAGGTGACAAAAGAGGTGCAATAGATTGGTGCAACATATTGGTGAATCCAAATGGGTGGATACTCAACTCATCACATTTCATCTTGACAGTGGAGAGCCTCATCTCCTCGCTCTCATCGCTTTTCAAATCCCAGTAAAAATTCAGAACATTACAGTTCATCGGTGCATCATTGATGAAGGTGCATCCACATGCATCATGTCCAAGTCGATATGGCAGAAACTTGGTTCCCATGAACTCATACCATCTACCATTACCTTAAGAGCTTATGACGGATGACCATATTCTCCCAAAGGGCTCTTCCAAAATGTCCCTATTGAACTCGGGGGCAATACCATTCTCATTGACATTGAAGTTATCGACGCCCCACTTGATTACAATATCTTGTTCTGTCGTAGCTACATGTACGCTATGAAGGCAGTTTCCTCTTCCGTCTTCTCAACCATGATGTTCCCCCATAACGGGAAAATCATTAAAATTGATCAAGTTTCACATTATGAGCCTAACCCTTCTGCCAACATCGATAACATTCTCCCTTTCGTCCATAATAATCATGAGGCATACCCACTCATCAAAATGGGGCCCGGAATTTTCAAAGACCCATCCTTGTTAGGAAATTTCCATGGTGCACCACTACTCATTCATCCTTCCAATCAAGTATGTGTCATCTCATCCAAAGGAACTAACATTGATGATACCCTTCCTCCCAATGAGGCTTATCTTATATCTGACGTCCCACTAGTCACAGAGCTCCTCCCTCAAGAATCTCCTGTGAACTCATCGACTCCACTAGTTAATGATTTCACCTCACCCCAAGGCGATATCCCATTTTGGGATACAATTCCCCAAGCCATTACTCAAATCCCCTTCTTTTACCCTCCACCAGGCGTACAAGATTTCCAAGTAGCTGCAACACTTACCCTCCCTAATATGGTGTTGGCAATCCCAGTTTGATATTTACATCCACCAGAGATGGTTCCTCAACCATCCCTCCCTCCCCAAACTGAAGGAATCCCGATGCAGATTCCCATACTCACTCCCACCATACCCCCTACACCCCCACTCACTAACGTCCCTGCCACAAGTGGGGGCGGGTGCAAGAAGAAGGAGCCCATAGCTCCACATCCCCCACACATCCAACCTCATTGTGTGCTATGTGATAAGGATGGACACCCCACCAACAAATTCCCATCTCTCCCCTAGTTACGTAATCTCATACAACTCCCTCAAGCACCACCACCGCTCATCGCTTCCTCCAGTATCGCCGCTATCTCACAGAACACAAGTAACAAAGGACTGTGAACCAAATTCGCATGCGCCATCTGTTCAAAATATGGCCATTACACACACCACTATCTAGAATTACCTCAATTCAAATAGAAATTAACAGTTGTACGCCAGAGCTTTCAACAAATACTCACCCCAACCCCTGTCACCAACATCCATTATGTCATAAACTCCGTCAACGAATGTATGAAATTCCCTTGCTCTCTCTGCGAATCCCTAGATCATTTCACATATCAATGTCCTATGATCATTGAATACAGGCAACACCAAGTGACCCTGATTCAAACTCCTACACCCCCTATAGAATCAATGATTAACCTTACCCCATCATTAGAGATTCTTCATATTATTTCTCCTGAACTAGAAGAACTCCCTATTCCTCCATGGTTCTTGGATGACTTATATGAGTATTTACCCCCAAATCGCCCCAATTCTCCCATTCATTTCTCCACAGACATTTTACACCCAACTACCATTTATAACCCCTAGTATCTCGATATTTCGTTTATGACGAGCGAACCATCGCAATCTCATTGCATCATCCCTCCTGCTTCTTCACCACTAGAAGATAACCACACAGTTCCATTCATCGATATCACTCTTTTAGATCCCTTGTATTTTCTACACTTCCACTATGACGAGGACATACTCGAGGAATTAACCACCCTTGACTACCTATGGGATGCGCTACACCACAGAGTGCTCTTCCTTTCACAGGAAGCCTTCACACCTCCTAACCAACACCCCATATACGCAGTCGAAACCAAGGATTTTATACCATCGGGGCATATCAACTGGTTCAACAACCCCATCCTTTCCCTAGACACTTTTGAAGAAGGAAATATGGCCAACATTTCCCCCACCATCAAAATTGATATTTCCATCAAAAATGGAGTTGTCGAGGAAATCACCATTGGCGCCGCATGCACTCAAGAAATCAGCACCTACAAATCCCTCTTCCAAGAATACCGAGATATTTTTTCCTGGTCATACACTGAGATGCTTGGCCTTGATCCCTCTATTGTTGAACATCGCATAGACACCTAGTCTGATATCACATTGGTTCACCAAAAACAACGACTGCTACACCCATCCAAAACAGTGGCTATCAAAGATAATATTGACAAATTATGCGTTGTTGGGTTCATCTACCCCATTGCCTATACCTCATGGGTTTCCAACCCTATATCCGTTAACAAAAAATAGTGCACTATCCATGTATGCATGAACTTTCATGATCTCAATCATGCCTATCCCAAAGACAACTTTCCAACACCTTTCATTGATTAAATTATCAATGACTGCGTAGGCCACGAGGCTTTATCCTTCATGGACAGTTTCTTTGGCTATAACCAAATCCAATCCACCCAGCTGATTAATACAAAACCGCATTCACTACCCCTTGGGGTACTTTTTCATATCGTGTCATGCCTATTGGCCTAAAAAACATTGGCACAAATTTCCAATGGGCTATGACATACATTTTTCATGATCTGGCTCATATCATCCTCGCATACTTGAACGACCTCACAACTTGATCCAAAAAATACACTCAGCATCTTGATGATTTACGAATCATCTTCCAAAGGTGTCATCAGTACAACATCCACTTGAACCCCCTTAAGTGCATGTTCTGCATCACTTCCAGGTGCCTCCTAGGGTTCATCATTTCCCAAAGCAGTATTACCATAGATCCCCTCAAAGTCCAGGCCATCACATAAATTCCACGCCCCCGAAATTTACACCAACTCCAGAGCCTACAAGGAAAAGATAACTTTTTAAGGTGATTTGTCCCAAACTATGTTACTCGAGCACGTGGTTTCCTTTACTTATTATGCCACGACATCCCATTCCACTAGGATGAACATGCCCAAAAATATTTCGATGATCTTAAACTGGCACTCTCCAACGCCCCTTTAATTAGTTCACCTGACTATAATCATGACTATATCCTCTACATATTAGCTTCAGTCGTCTCAGTAGCAAGAGTTCTCGTTCAAATAGGAGATGATGATCGTGAGCATGTCATTTACTACATTAGTACAAACCTCTCAGGGCCACCTTTGAAGTATAATCACTAAGAGAAACTAGCCCTTGCAGGTGTTCTTGCAGTCCATAAACTGCGTCATTACATTCTACTTCGCACAACCAAAGTCATAGCATATTCCAACCCCATGCAATACCTGCTCAATCATCGACAAATTAATGGTAAATTTTCTCGATGGATCATTATCCTTCAGGAGTACGATCTCAAATTTTCAACAACCAAGAGCAAGAAAGCTCTCATCCTTGCCCAACTTGTCACAACCTTCCTCTCTGATAATACCAGTACCCTCGTCAATTCTGACTTCCCTGATGAACATCTCTTTTACATTACTTTGGATGATCCTTCATATGGTGACATCCTCGTCTACCTCCAAACCCAAAAGTTCGATAACCATCTCTCACGAGATGATCGTCGTTGTATCTGCCATCAGTCCCCCCACTATCTCATCATTGGGAATATCTTATATCGATGAGGGGTCAACATCATACTCCATCAATGATTGACTATTGACAAGGCCGATAGAGTCTTGAACGACTGCCATAGCTGCGTGTGCGGGGGCCATCTTTCGGGGATGTCCAGTGCTTAAAAAATCATCCGTGCATGTTACCTTTGGCCTACATTTTTTCAAAATTGCATTCATGCCGTGAAGAGATGTGATAAATGTCAGCTTTATGCCAACAAAGCACGAGCAACACCTTCTCTTCTACACCCATTCATTACTGTAGGCCCCTTTTGTAAATGGGGCATCGACTTCATGACTTGCAACCCTCCATCCAACAATGGACA
>JASDQU010013348.1:0-14191 GCA_032191745.1 Picea mariana
AATACTTGGTGAAATATTCCGCGGAAAGTTAGAGAGAAACTCTAACTTTATAATTACAAACAATCATGCAAAATTAGTGTATACTATAACAAACATTCAAACAATATATATACATATATATAATTTTATATAAAATTGACAAAATAAAAAAAGATAATGAATATATAGCTAATTACCACGGGACGATATTCATTCGATCCGTCATCAATGTGACCATATTTCCTACAATGTTTTGTAGTTGTTGCAATTAAAATTCTTACGGGATGTCTAAGGCAACATTTTTTACAATGGAAATAACATCTACCATCACCCTTTTCACCCACTTTACTTTTTTCCCCACCTCTAATAACATTCTGTGACATTCTTCCGCACAAAAATACCCTTTCAGAACTGTCGTTGTTATAGCAAGATTGTCGCAACATATTTAGATCGTCAAATATTTATAGCGCAATTTTAGGTCACTATCATCGCTATTGCGACAACAGTGACCTAAAAATATTTATTTTTTTACTTATTTATTTTAGGTCATTTTTAACGGTCAATTTTAAGTTTAAGTCATATTTGGTCAACCTATAGTCATCGCTCTTGCGACAAACATTGACCATAATAATTTTTTCAAACTACCTGCGTCAATATTGCGATGAATACAGGGTGGATTTAAAAAACTTGAACTTTCTCTCTTGCATGTTGCGACGAAAGAGTACTTTCGTCGCAAGTGGTCGTCGCAAAATTTTCAATATGTAGTAGTGTTCTGAAGAAAGACTTTGTCGAAGCACTTAATGACTCCCTTCCTATGTTTTATCTAATGGCTAAGAGAGATCCATACTAGATGCCCATATCAATGGTCCTTGTTGATTCACAACTTCGACCTTTGGCTACTTTCAAGGATTGTGAAATCACAAGTCCTGAAGTCTCGAAGCCGAATGAGCTAGCTCCTGTCGGGCTAACACAGGGTTCCTAGGCCCTAGTCATATGGGTCCTTTGGGAAAACTTAGGGGATAAGTGCAAATACCTTTTTGCAACAAAGGGGTTAAGAACATAGGCATGAGCCCTTGGTCATATGGATGAATGGTGTAAGGGAAAAATTCTCTTCTCCCATAGAATTCAGACATAACATTCATGCTAAGTAAACTTCACAAGGTTTGCAGGACTTAAACATTTCAGTCGATGGTACCTAAACTCTCCTTCAGGCTCACATCCCATGACTCTCTAACAGTTAAACTGAGATAATTCCAAGATCACATAGATATAAAAGTTTACATAAATCAAAGAGCATTTCTAATAAATTTTCAAATACTTAGAGATTGAATCATATACATATACACTTCATCATCACATCCAGTATAATACATAGAGTATGAAAATACTTATTATAACTGGAAAATGTGAAGCAACTGTTGAAAGTAGTGGATGTTTCCTCCCAACCATAGGCACAACCACTCCTACTAGATTTATCACTGGCCACCCCTAAGCTAGACAATGATGCTCTGAGAGAGATTCTTTCTTATTTCTCCACAACAGTCAGGGATGAAGGTTACTCTCCTTCTCCCACAGAAATTGGGCAAGTGGTTCTCTCTGCTCCAAGCAACGAGGTCTACATGATTACTTCCTTAGTCACTCATCAGTCTCATTTATCAGCTTGTAGTGAAACCCTTCTCCAAGCTTCTTACATCCATATTGAGCTTACTTCTCATATTTTATTTCTTAACTTCAGAATCAAAGTCTGTTCAATTCTCTTCTCCGGAGAGTGTTTTCTCTCTTCTTCCATCTTGCAGATCTATCTCTATCCTTGAATTACATCATTCCTCTCCTTCCTCAACAAGGTTTTCTGGGTCTGAAGCCCAATTCGTGGTCAGAATTGTAAGCCTTACAGATGGGTACCCTACCCCATCTCCTCATTAACTCTTGAGGATGGTCTTTCAGCTACCAACCTGACTAGTAATTCATTTCTGGGTCAGACGACTGTTGAGAAATTACTCCCAGTAGGTATTGGTTTGGTTAGGGTCATCTCAACCATACTTGGTTTCCTTGCACCATCTCTCTCATAACATGCATGGAATATCTTGGTAAGCTTTCCCCCTTTCAGCAGTTGTGCAACACATATTCAAATTCAAATTCTATTAATAACAGAAATACATACATTGACCCTTTTATACAAAGGTTTGTCAAATCAAATATTCACACATATTTAGTTCTCAATAGTCTCTTGCCCAATTATAGTTATATTTACAAACTAGGGGAAACATGGGTATTACAATCCCCTCCCCCTTAAAGGAACATTGTCTTCGATGTCTTATATGTCAATGTGTTATGTATGTACAGAAGTAAAAAAAAATGGATATGCATGTCTCATGGAATCCTCCATTTCCCATGTAGCCTCATTCGAGCCAAAGTGTTTCCATTGCACCTTGACATGTGCAATTTTTCTGTTGCTGAGTGGGCTTTCCTTCATGTCTATTATGCATTGATATTCTGGGAAGAACTCTCCCTTGGGTTCCACTTGAATCACATATCATTCAATAATATGATTAGAACCATGTACATACTTCTTTAATAAAGAAACATGGAAAACATTATGTGCCTTCATTGTGGGAGGAAGTGCTAGTTGATAGGCTACTAGTCCCACTCTATCCAAAACTTCAAAGGGTCCACAATACCAAGGTGCCATCTTGGAAAAATATCCCATCCTCAAGGAGCTTCTTTTGGGTCTAACCCGGAGATACACATGATGTCTTTTTTTGAACTCTCTAGGAATCCTTTTCAGGTCTGCATAGCTCTTTTGTCTATCCTAGGATGTCTTCATATTTTTCCTGATCTGAATCACTTGTTGTTCCATTTCCTTTAGCATATCTAGATCGATTGTAACTCTGTCTATTAGGTTGTTCTGGCTGATTGGAATGTTGCATTGCCTTCCATAGAGGGATTAAAAAGGACTCATTTTTAATGACTCTTGATAGCCATTGTTGTAAGAAAATTCTACCAGTGGTAGGTAGTCCTCCCATTTCTTGGGTTGATGCATTACATGCATATTCAACATGTTTTCTAATACTTGATAGGATGTACTAAAGAGCAATTTTGTTTCAAAACCATCACACAGAGATTTCCAAAAGTTTGAAGTAAACTTTGTATCTATGTCGGATATAATTTGTTTAGGCATGCCATGCAGCCTAGATATCTCTTTCATGAAGATGTTGGAAATATCTATTGCCTTGCATGTTATCTTAACATGTATAAAGTGAGAAACTTTGCCCAGTTTGTCCACAAGTACCATGATGGAATCATTCTGTTTGGTTGATCTTGGTAATCTTGTGATGAAATCCATGGAGATGGTTTCCCATTTCCATTCAGGAATTGGTAGGGGTTATAACAGCCTTGTGGGGTGTCAGTGCTCTACCTTGACTTTCTGACATTCTAGACACTTAGCCAAGTAATCAACTATGTCCTTTTTCAGTCCAGACCACTAGAATAGCTTTCTAGTGGTCGTGATCATTTTTTGATAACCAGGATGACCAGTATATTGTCTTCTATGTAGTTCATCCATTATGAACCTCTTCAATTCGTCACAATTTGGAATGTATAATTTGTTGTTGTAAGTCAACAGGTCATCATTAAGCATATGATAACTTTCATACTTCATCCATGTGGGATCTTGCTTTAGGTATGATGTCACAGTCTTGGAAAATGCATTTGTTTCTTGTGCAGTTTTGACCCTCTCTTTGATGTCTGATTCACTGGCACTTACAACTGCTAGGTGAACTAATTTCATACTTCTACTAATGGAATCAACCACCCTATTCTCCTTTCCTTTGATATGTTTGATTTGAAAATCAAACTCACTAAGGAGAGCCATCCACCTGTCTTGTCTCACATTGAGTTTTGGTTTATCAAACAAATAACTCAACCCACTATGGTATGTCATAAGTACATATCTTCTATTGAAGAGATAATTCCTCTACATTTTCACAGCATGCACTATGGCATCCAATTCCATATCCTGAGTTACATAATTGACTTCATGCTCATTCAATTTTCTAGACTCATAGAAAATCACATGTACTTCTTACATAAGGATTCTTTTGATCTCTTCCTTGCAGGCATCTGTACACACAAGGAAATATTTGTTTGGATATGCAATCTTCAGTACATGAACATTGGTTTGAAGGCATTTCATCTCTTGAAATATTTCTTCACATTTTGATTCCCAAATGAATTCAACCCCCTTTTTTTGAAGGGAGGTGATTGGGAAATCAATCTTGGAGAATCCTTTTATGAATCACCTATAGTATCTTTCCAGGCCCATAAAGGATCTGATATCAGATACATCCTTTGGGGTAGGCCAATCCATGATGGCTTTAGGGGTCAAATTCCACTCCTTCCTCAGAAATAACATGGCATAGGTAGTGGAATTGTTTATGGAAAAAGTCACACTTACTAAGCTTAGCATAGAGCTAATGTTCTCTTAGTACCTGAAGTACTAGCTTGAGATGTTCTTCATGCTATTCTCTATTCTTGGAATAGATTAGGATATCATCAATGAAAACCATTACAAACCTATCCAATAAATTTTTGAATACGTTATCCATTAAGAACATAAAATTTGTTGGTGCATTGGTAAGCCCAAATGGAACCACCACAAATTCATAGTGACCATATCTTGTCCTAAAGGATGTCTTGTGGATTTATTCATATTCGATTTAGACTTGATGGTATCCAAAACTCAAGTCAATCTTGGAGAATATTGTAGCACCCCTTAATTGGTCATACAAGTCATCAATCTTTGGCAAGGGATACTTATTCTTGATGGTCACCTTATTGAGTTGCCTATAATATATGCACAATCTGAGTGTGCCATCTTTATTTTTCACAAACAAGACTGGTTCTCCCCATGGAGACACACTAGGCCATATGTAGCCTTTGTCCCACATCTCCTTCAGTTGGATTTTGAGCTCAACTAGCTCTGGTGTACTCATTCTATAGGGTGTTCTAGACATTGGTACTACTCTTGGTACAAGTTCTATTGAAAAATCAACTTCCCTTCTTGGTGGTAGACCTGGTACCTCTTATGGGAATATATATTTATATTCTCTCAATATGGGATGGTTCTCTAGGCTATGTTTGTCATTCTCAATAGTTATCAATACTTGCATTACATACAAGGGACATCCCTTTATGCAATACTTCTTCACTTGGAGGGATAATATTTGTCTCATTGAGAGAGGATTTTGAATCCCTTGTAGGGTTACCCTCCTTCCTTCTTCATTTTCACACTCCAAAGTTTTACCGTAAAATTCCAACTTGGTTTTGTGGGAATCCAACCAGTCCATGCCAATCAACCGGTCATAAGATCCTAGAGGAAGTATGTTTAGGTTTTCTTGGATGGGAAACCCACTCATGACAAATTGGCATGCTGGTATGACATCTATTACTTTTCTTTTGGTTCCTGTGGCTAGTTGTACCAACCATGATTTAACATGTTTAACTTGATGCAATTTACATTTATCAACAGTTTGAGGGGAAACATAACTAAAATTAGAACCAAGGTAAATTAAAATGGAAACATGATGGTTGGAAATCATACCTTCCATATCCACCATTGAAGCTTGGTGGTTAACTTGTCTATTATCCAAGGATACATAAATTTGTGGCAGACTCCTAGCCACATCAATGGTTGTGGTAGCCTGTTGGACGTTGTAGACCCTCCTAGGGTTCTATTTCCTATGCAGACAGTCCCTCATCATATGTTCCTCTCCACAACCCCAACATTTCAAGGTTTCTCTCTTTGTGTTATCAGTCTTACTTGCATTTGCTATCAATGGTTTATTCCCACTCTAGGATGGAAAATTTTGTTAATACACACTTCTGGAAGGAAGGCTCATCCTAGAGGTCTTACTAGAGTTCTTAAATTTCAAGGGTTTAAACCCTTTCTTCTTGAATCCAGAATTGTCTTTCTTCTTCCAGTCTTCACATGGTTCTGTCTTACTCTTGAATTTCTCATAGTAATACCTTTCTTTTCAAATAGTATCTTCTAAGGTCTTTGGCTCATCAAATTCAATTTTGTCCCGGTAGAGCTGAGGTAAGCCACTAATGAATTGTTTCATTTTTACCTTTTCATATTTGATGTAGGGCACATACCTCATCAGCTCGAGAAATTTGTTGAAATACTCATCTATGGTGATTTGTCCCAACTTGAGATCATAAAACTCCTTGGTCTTTCCATCAAAGTAATTTTCTGACAAGTACTTCTTCTTGAAGTATTTGTCAAATTGTTTCCATGACAAATCCTTCTCATGGAATCCTTTCACATTTCTAAGGTCCTCCCACCAAATGGAAGCCTTCCCATTCAAGTTGAAAATGGATATCTGAGCCTTTAAGTTTTCATAGTAGTCATGGACTCTGAAGTACTTCTTCAAGCTGAGTAGTCAAAATTCCACTTCTTCTCCCTTCTTAATCTCCCCATCGAAGGTGGGTGGTTTGTTTTTCTTGAATTCTTCATGATCATGACTCTTGGAATGCTTTCTCTTCTTTCCTCTTCTCTGAGAATGGGAACTAGTTTTACCACTAGAAGATTCCTTGGAGTTGTCAGTGTCCTCACCAGAGGAATATTCCATTGAATGTCTCTTGGATCCATGTTTCTTTGAGGTTATCCTCATGGTGTGGCCACTTTAAGGACCATGATTTTGTATCTCAGATGGACTTGGAGTTTTGTTAGTATGATTCATGTCCACATGACTGGTAGTTGGACCATGTTGAAGTTGCCTTTGTATATCTGATAGAATTTGCAGTAGGACTACATTAATTTTTTTCTACTTTTCCTACTCCTTGATTAGCCTCCCATTGTCATCCTTATAACTTTGTAATTCTTCCATGAGGATTCTTAGAGTTTCGGCCAAATTTGGAGGGGTTTCTGCCACCCTCCTTTCATCAGATTCTTTCTCTCTATTGTGGGATCTCTCCCCCAACTACTGATGTGTCACCATCCTTTATGTTTTAATTCTCCTATTGTTCACTAACTACTTGAGTGTAGGTAAAACATTTTATGTTAGTCACTAATCTACCAATTCATGAACAACACATATCATTACAAGGTGAAGTCATTTCTTTATTTGGAAACATTAACCACCTACAACGCAGAGTTCCAAAACATCTATCAAGAATAGAAGGGGTAAGGTAGGGTGTTACCCCATAATTTCTCTAATAATATTTTTATGTGACTCGTGCATGACCCCAAGTAGGCCAAGTGCTCTTTCCATGCTCTGATACCAATTTGTAACACACCCAACCCCTAAATAGACTATTTAGGGATGGGGCATCAATTTTTCACTTTCCTTGGTTCATTTTCGGTCCCTTAATTAAGAAAAAACCTCTTAAAGAGATTCTTTGAAACTTACATCTCTCACCAAGTGATTAAACCAGCTAGCGAGGTCCTCCTTCTGACCTCCGGATGAAAACTGGGAGGTAAGGACCTACATTAGCAAAGGATTTTGGCACTTCGGAAGTTCTCAAACTTTAGTCTTTGGGGATTCCAAAAGCATTGTCAAATTCTCAGATTGTCGAACAACAGAGGGGATCAATGGTTCAGATCCTCCACTGAGATCTATGGTTAAAAAGGGGGTTTCTTCTATCTGCATGTAACACACATTTTTCCAAATCTTTGAAGTACCGAAATATTGCCACGTGCCACTAGCCCTTCGATGTTCGATATTCAGAGATCAACTATCACCATTAGGATTTTGGCCTTCAACAATCGACAATTCTCATTGAACATTTATTTTCACCACCCTATGTCCAAACTCTCGAACTCACTCTATATTTCTTGGGTCCTTCAGCAATCGACGGTTCTCACTAAACATTCTTTATCATACTACGTTCAAATATTACGAACCCTGAAACTGTCCAAACTTTCGAAGTCATGGACACGTCACTAGCATTGTTGGCCAAGCGAGCACAATACAATTGACACGCGGCAAGGGTCAAGCATTGATATGTGTCCTCCTTAGGGGATGACATGTGGCATGTGTAGAATGGGTCCACGTCACTCGATATGACGTTACCGAGCCACGTCATCATAGAGTAATAATTGCTCAGTCCTTTAATCTAATAGTACACAAGATCCCACATAGATCATATATCTATGACTCTCATTACTTCACAGCTTTGGATTTGGAGCTTATCAAAGCCTCTCGATGAAAATTCCCTGAAGAGCTAAGTCTCCAGACTACGAGATCTTGTGCCACGTATCATTTTTCACCAACGGTCGGGATCCACTTTAGCACTCGCGAATTTAGCGAGTTCATACTTCGTAAACTCTTGACGGGGAACGATTAGGGGCCACATGTCACTCCATGATGCATTCCAAGTTAATCAGGTAGTCAAAGGTAGGTCCCTTAGATCGACGGCTCGGAAGGATCCCAAAGGATCCGAGGATCGACAATGCATGTTACTTCGGTAGTTCGACATTCGAGAGTTCGGTGAGTGTGTCTCTCAACTTTCCTTCTAGACCACATCGAATATGTTTCCATGTGTACCTAGTGTCTACAACCAGGATTTACTATGTCTTCTAGAGCTTCAGGGAAAATTCATGTGTTCCTATATCATGGAACACCTGGATAATCGTTGATCTATGGACATATGTCCCTCCAGTTTCAATGGTCTAGACTGACTCTGGGACTTCGACGTTCAGGAGTTTCGGCACTAGACCGCTCCAAATCTCCTGAAGTAAGACTTCGTCGAAGTGCTTAATGCCTCCCTTCCTATGTCTGATATAACAGCTAAGAGTGATCCATACTATATCCCTAGATCAACGATCCTTGTCAATTCGTGACTTTGACCTTCAACTGCTTTCGAGGATTGTGAAGTCACAAGTCATGAAATCTCGAAGTTGAATGAGCTAGCTCCTTTCAAGCTAGTGCAAGGTTCATAGGCCTTGGTCATATGGGTCCTTTGGGAAAACTTAGGGGCTAAGAGAAAATCTCTTTTTGCAACAAAGGGGTTAAGAACACGAGAATGAGACCTCAGTCAGATGGATGAATGGTCTAAGGGAAAAACGCCCTTCTCCCACAGAATTTAGAATTAACATTCCCACTAAGTAAACTTCATAGGGTTTGCAGGACTTAGAAATTTTAGTCGATCCTACCCCGACTCTCCTATGGGTTCACATCCCATGACTCTCTAATAATTAAACTGAGATAAGTCCAAGATCACATAGATATAACAATTTACAAAAATCAAAGAGAATTTCTAAAAACTGTTCAAATACTGAGAGACTGAATCATAAGCACAAACATTTCATCATCACATCCAATATAATACACAAAGTATGAAAATACTTATCAAAACTAGAAAATGTGAAGCAACTGTTGAAATGGGTGCATGTTTCCTCCAAACCATAGGCACAACCACTCCTATTGGATTTACCACTGGCCACCCCCGAGCTAGACCAGGATACTCTGAGAAATATTCTTTTTCTTTTCTCCATAACAGTCAAGGACAAAGATTACTCTCCTTCTCCCACAAAAAATGGGCAACTGGTTTTCTTTGCTCCAAGCAAGGAGGTCTGGATGAGTACCTCCTCAGTCACTTGTCAGACTCGTTTATAAGCTTGTAGAAAAACCCTTCCCCAAGCTTCTTATAGCCAGATCGAGCTTATTGCTCAGCTTTTCTTTCGTAACTTCATAATCGATGTTTGTTCATTGCTCTTCTCAAGAGAGTGTTTTCTCTCTTCTATTATCTCATAGATATGTCTCTATCCCCGAATTACCTCATTCCTTTCCTTCCTCAAAAAGGTTGCATGGGTTTGAGTCCCAATTTGTGGTCAGGCCTGAAAGCCTTACAGATGGGTACCCTGCCCCATCTTCTCATTAACTCTTGAGGATGTACTTCCAGCTACCAGCCTAACTAGTAATTCATTTATGGATTAGGGGATTGTTGAGCAATTACTCCCAGCAGGTACTGGTCTGGTGGGGGTCATCTCAACCATACTTGGTTTCCATGCATCATCTCTCTCATAACATTCATGGTCTATCTTGGCAAACTTTCTCCCTCTCAACAATTGTGCAACACATATTCAAATTCAAATTCTATTAATAACATAAATTCATACATTCACCCGTTTATACAAAGGTTCATCAAATAAAACACTCCCACATATTTAGTTCTCCAAAGTCTCTTGGCCAATTATAGTTATATTTACAAACTGGGGGAAACAAGGGTATTACAACAACTAACTCGTTATGGTGAATGTTGATAAAGGATGGTATATGAAATAGAGTAATCAAAGACAAATATCTTCCATGTTGCTCGGTCTCTACTTGGTTCAAAAAAACTACAAATAGATCAATCTCTGCCTCACAGACCTGGAAAAATATTTTCAAGTCTTTACATTTGATTACCCATTGGTTGAGTTGGAGTCCTGGGTTCGGACACTCGGTTATTATAGGAAATGATTTGATTATGGGACTGGGGATTTCCTCTTTACTCTCGTGAGAACTATTAACAGTCTTAAATCACAAAAACATTAGCTACCTCTATCAGGATAGAAATAGAGGTATTAACAGGCTAGGTATTATAACTGCAAATTGGAAAAATAGTGTTGAGCTCAGACTCATCGGTGAACTGGAAAATGAATGGGATGTCTATTCTAGGGCTTTAATAGAATCGGGGGTTCATCTTCAGAATCAAGATGATGAGCTTAAGTGGATTGGAGGAGATAAATCAGATATTCTAACAGTAAAAAATGTTTATAGTGCCATAACAAAGAAAAATTGGCAACAATCTATTGGTGGCTAGAGGAGATATTTGTGGTCCTGGGACATTGCTCTAAAAATTAGACTTTTTACTTGGTTATCTGCTGAAAATAAAATCCTTACATGGGACAATCTGCAACAAAAATGTTTGGAAGGTCCAAGTATTTTCCATTTGTGCTCAAGGGAATCAAAGTTAGTTTTGCATATGTTTGTCAAGTGCAATTTCATACAACAAGTCTGGTATATGATAAAGAGGGGGATTAATATAAAAACTGTTTGGGAAGGAATCTATTTAAATGTTTGTTATGATAGTTGGGTAAAGAAGGAGAGAAAATACATTACTCTTCCTCCCCTTGTTTGTTGGTTTGTTTGGCTAGAACGTAATAAGAAAATCTTTGAAAATGGGAACCCTTCTATCTGTTCAATTGTATTTAGAAGACAAGGGAAATATGATAACTTTAAAGATCCTCAGAAAATGGCCATTTCAAGAACTGTCTAGATGCCCCTCCAAGGATTCTCTACGCTTGGATGGTTTGATGGAGCAACGCTCTCAAATGGACTTCAGAGCGGGGTAGGGGGATTGATAAGGTTAAATGACAAAACAATTTACAAATGGAATTTCAATTGTGGCCCATGTATCAACACTAGGGAAGAATTACTAGGTGTTTGGGCTACTCTCAACTTGACAACTCAATTGAACATTGGTGCTTTGCAGGTCTTTGGAGATTCTAAAATAGTGATTGACTGGTTGAATAGTAGAGGGAAACTGCAGGTAATCTCCCTGGTGGGATGGAAGGACAGAATTAGAGAGCTCACTAAGTCTTTCAGGGCTATTAGTTACTCTCACATTTATCGGGAACAAAACAAGGAGGAAGATTTACTTTCCAAGAAAGCTATCCAAAAGAAAGAAGGGAAAATCACTTACAACCATTGGGTGGAAGGAAATGAGGGCCCTTCTCTTTTTGAGAATCTATATTAGGATGTATGTTTTCTTATAGTGATCTACAAAACCTTAGAGAAAGGTGACAACATATTTTTGGCTTCACATCTTGAAAGTTGTTTAGTGGAATACTGATGATTAGTTTTTTTTAATAGGGATGCCTTCGCTCCCTTAAGTCTACGAGTTGAATTGGACACAAGTAAGTTTTTCAAATATCCAAGTATATTTGAGGATGTTAATATCTGGCTAAGTTATTTTTCCATGTGTACACAAATATATATATAATATAATGAGTAATTTCCTGCTGAAAAAAAAAACAACTTAAGAATTAGATAGAACTAGAGAATGCAAACTTGATCACCAAAAATTCGTCAAAATCTAAGTAGAAAGAGCATATGAGCTCTTATACCATTAATCTAGGATAAGGTTTCGGAAGGGGACCTTGGTGGTTCATGATTATTTAATTTGTGAGAAAAATATTTGAACTATACAACTTGGTCGCACTAAGCCAACAAAGCCAAGAAGGTCACTATGGAAGATAATGATTGAAAGACGATTATCACGAAAAATGTATTAAAGTAATATTTCAACAATGAAAATGAAAAAATGATTTATTTCAATGAAGTGTGAAAGATGTTTAGATAACTATATGTAAGGAATAAAGTAAATGAAAAACATTAAAGAGGATGTGTGTGGATATGTATGTAGCTATGTATTTGTAGAATATAATAAGTAGTGATAAGAGTACACAATAACAATTAAAAAATCTAAGTGTGATAAGAACATATATGTAACTTATATAGGTGGACTAGATAATGAACCATATATTAGAGAATGAAGATATACATCAAAGATTTCTCAAATATATATATTATTGTTGGTATAGAATAGAGTTATTTTTAAGGAACATGTGGGAAGGTAAATAATGTATATCCTCGTATTGCTTAAAAAGACATACAGAATATTAAAAAAGGAGAAAGGACAAAAGAATGAAACCTAAAATTTACCTAGAAATGTCCAATGACAAAGTTAATTGATCATTTATTTAAAACTCTTTAGTTTTAACTGAACAATGATAAATTAAGTATGACAAATTAAGTTGATAGATGCATTTCAATGACTTCTTTGTAATTATGAAAAATGGAAAACCTTCAAATTTGTAGTTTTATAAGGTAATAAAAGGATAAAGTTAAGGGTATCCATTGTCTCAATTCCTTATTATCATATTGATTGACATTTTGGAAAGTTTCATCAAATATGCTAAATTTAGCAATCTCATTTTAGTTATATCAATCCTTTAAAACTTTAATTTAGTCATCTTTTTGGTTGATAAAGATATATCAATTTTAAAAAACTTTAATCTAGTCACCCATATTTGGTTCATGGATGGCGTTTTCCTCTTAAATTTCGAGATTTAAGGTAGCCTTAGAACAATCTTAATTAATAAGGAAAAATACACAACCTTTTTCTCAATGTAAATCTAACAATTAATAGCAAAATTTATAAGGTGTTGAGTTTTACTTTTTTGTTAGTGTTTTAAGCAAATAAATCCCTCTCTTTAATACCAAGAATTAAAGTGTAACAATCAATTTTATAAATAATTTCATTTTTCAGAATTACAATCATCTTTAAACAAATAAATCCTTTTTTTTAATATGAAAAATTAAAGTATAACAATCAAGTTTCTAAATAATTTCAATTTTATAAATAATTTCATTTTTCAAAGTTACATCAAATAAATCCCTCTCTTTAATATGAAGAATTAAAGTGTAACAATCAATTTTATAAATAATTTCATTTTTCAAAGTTACATCCTCTCATCCCCTAAAGATACATTTGGAAAAAATAGAAAAAAATATCAAAATTTAAATAGAGAAAATTATCAAAATTTTATAATGACAAAGTCCATAAGAAGAAAGTGACACGGTGAATGGAAACAAGGTAGTCCAAATTGTTGTGAACATCTATTTAGAGGGATTCCAAAAGGTGTTATGATTTCATGCAAAGTCTAAGACAAGGAAGTGCTCATTCCTAACATATAGAAAATTAGTGAATAACCCCAAGCCAAGTAGAACAAGACACTTTCAACCAAAATTTATATAGTTTAACTTTTAATTTTGTAAACTTTAACTAATTTGTAATTAGAATGACTGGTTAGTTTGATTTATTTTGAATTCTCTTCAAAAATTGTTAAAACTTTATATTTGAATGATTGGTTTTTCAAGAGGTTGAATCTATTTATGTATTCAAAACTGCAATTTAAACCAAAAAAAATAAAAATTTCACCAAAATCTGTTTTGCCAAATTCCTATGAAAAAATTCAAAAACCCAATACCAAAAATACAATACCTTATCATAGAAACATATAGCATAAGTAAAACAAAACAGAAATGAAAGAAAAAGCATCCAAAGATCCATGGAGACGGGAAGGTTTTGTAGCAAATAAAACAAACTAGTTGGCAATTTGGGAATTGAACCCGAAACCCTCTGATCTGGAGTCAGACGCGCT
>JASDQU010013348.1:14620-25508 GCA_032191745.1 Picea mariana
AAAAAGTAAACATGCACCATGATAACATTAAAATATTATATAGTATTAAAGCGCAATATTAGAATGCTTATACATACCACAAAAATGTGTTAGTCCAGGGGCATCATGAATTGTCCATAAAAGTATTCCACGGAATTTAAATTTCTTCTCCCCGATTGGTTTACATATGTCATACATTGTGATGCCAGCCCATAACTTTGGTAGCTCGTCAATAAGAGGCTCGATATATGCATTCATATGTTTAACCTGGTACTTACCTAATATTTGTTTGAAATTACACATAATTACTAAAGGAATGATATCATGTAATATATATAATTAAATAAATAAACAAAAGATATTATGCAAAAATTGAAACAAATGAAAATATTTAATTCAAAAAATTAATGTAAACAAATACCTAGAACAATCATTGTCAACATTATGTGCTCCCTCTTTATTGACATCCAAGGAGGAATGTTATTGTTGATAACAAAAATAGGCCACACTGAGTAAATAGACCTAAGTTCTCTGAATGGATTAACACCGTTAGCTGCCAATGAAAGCCTAACATTACAAGGTTCATCTTTGAAATCTGCCCATTTTTCCTAAATTTCCCTAAATGCAGAGCCATCAATAGGCATTCGAAGAACACCATCTCCACTTATGTTACATGCATGGTAATCCATAAATTGTGCTATGCTTTCACACCTGAACAATCGCTGCAAGCGTGGAATTATGGGAATATGACGAAGAACCTTTCGAGACACCCTTTTTGTTACTTTATCAGTTTGATATCTACTGATAATACATTGCGTACATTCGGTTTTTGAAGCATGTTGTCCATAATATATAATATGGTCATTAGGAGATACATCTATAGTTTTATAATCCATTCCAATGTCTTTCATAATGGCATGCAAACCTTGATATGTGCAAGGTAAAATATTTGACGATGGTAACAAAGATTCACCTAACAAACTACAACATAACAAACAACTAGTTAATGTAAGAATATTAATCGCAAAAATTGCATTCTTATTTTACACATTAATTAACACTAAAAACAAATAAAAAAAAATCAACATTTATGTATAGTATGAGATGAAACATATTACATACCTTAGTATCTGTGTCATACAAGTGTTCAACAAATTATTCATAATCTTTAAGTTCACTAGCAACAATGTCGCCGAGAGAATATTTGCTATTGATCCTTCATAAAGTTGTTTAATTGCCTTTTCTAATAGAGGTTCATCATAAATACCAGCATTTTCCCCATCCTCATCCAACTACGAAAACAAATCTTGGATCATTTGATTTGTCCCATCATCTTCTTCCATGGGATCAGTAACTTGATTTGTCCCATCATCTTCTTCCATGAGATCCTCATTTTCTTGGTCATGATGATGTTCCTCAGCTTGTACAACATCATTTCTACTAATACTTGGTGAAATATTCCATGGAAAGTTAGAGGGAAACTTTAACTTTATAATTACAAACAATCATGCAAAATTAGTGTATACTATAACAAACATTCAAACAATATATATACATATATATAATTTTATATAAAATTGACAAAATAAAAAAAGATAATGAATATATAGCTAATTACCATGGGATGATATTCATTCAATCCTCCATCAATGTGACCATATTTCCTACAATGTTTTGTAGCTATTGCTATTAAAATTCTTACGGGATGTCCGAGGCAAAATTTTTTACAAGGGCAATAACATCTACCATCACCCTTTTCACCCGCTTTACTTTTTTCCCCACCTCTAATAACATTCCGTGACATTCTTCCACACAAAAATACCCTTCGGAACCGTCATTGTTATAGCAATATTGTCGCAACATATTTAGATCGTCAAATATTTATAGTGCAATTTTAGGTCACTGTCATCACTATTGCGATGACAGTGACCTAAAAATATTTATTTGTTTACCTATTTATTTTAGGTCATTTTTAACGGTCAATTTTAATTTTAAGTCATATTTGGTCAACCTATAGTCGTCGCTCTTGCGACAAACATTGACCATAATAATTTGTTCAAACTACCTGCATCGAGATTGCGATGAATACGGGGTGGATTTAAAAAACTTGAACTTTCTCTCTTGCATGTTGCGACAAAAGAGTACTTTTGTCGCAAGTGGTCGTCGCAAAATTTTCAATATGTAGCAGTGTCCTGAAGAAAGACTTTGTCGAAGCACTTAATGCCTCCCTTCCTATGTTTTATCTAATGTCTAAGAGAGATCCATACTAGATCCCCATATCAATTTTCCTCGTTGATTCATGACTTCGACCTTTGGCTACTTTCAAGGATTGTGAAATCACAAGTCGTGAAGTCTCGAAGCCGAATGAGCTAGCTCATGTCGGGCTAACACAGGGTTCCTAGGCCCTAGTCATATGGGTCCTTTGGGAAAACTTAGGGGATAAGTGAAAATACCTTTTTGCAACAAAGGGTTTAAGAACACAGGCATGATCCCTTGGTCATATGGATGAATGGTCTAAGGGAAAAATTCTCTTCTCCCATAGAATTCAGACTTAACATTCCTTCTAAGTAATCTTCACAAGGTTTGCAGGACTTAAACATTTCATTCGATCCTACCTAGACTCTCCTTCGGGCTCACATCCCATGACTCTCTAACAATTAAACTGAGATAAGTCCAAGATCACATAGATATAAAAGTTTACATAAATCAAAGAGTATTTCTAATAAATTTTCAAATACTTAGAGATTGAATCATATACATAGACACTTCATCATCACATCCAGTATAATACACAGAGTATGAAAATACTTATTATAACTAGAAAATGTGAAGCAACTGTTGAAAGTGGTGCATGTTTCCTCCCAACCATAGGCACAATCACTCCTACTAGATTTATCACTGGCCACCCCTGAGCTAGACTATGATTCTCTGAGAGAGATTCTTTCTTATTTCTCCACAACAGTCAGGGACGAAGGTTACTCTCCTTCTCCCACAGAAATTGGGCAACTGGTTTTCTCTGCTCCAAGCAAGGAGGTCTACATGATTACTTCCTCAGTCACTCATCAACCTCATTTATCAACTTGTATTTAAACCCTTCCCCAAGCTTCTTACATCCATATCGAGCTTACTTCTCATCTTTTCTTTCTCAACTTCAGAATCAAAGTATGTTCACTTCTCTTCTCTGGAGAGTGTTTTCTCTCTTATTCCATCTTGCAGATCTATCTCTATCCTTGAATTACATCATTCCTTGCCTTCCTCAACAAGGTTGTCTGGGTCAGAATCCCAATTCGTGGTCAGAATTGTAAGCCTTATAGATGGGTACCCTACCCCATCTCCTCATTAACTCTTGAGGATGGTCTTTCAGCTACCAACCTAACTGGTAATTCGTTTCTGGGTCAGACAACTGTTGAGAAATTACTCCTAGTAGGTACTGGTTTGGTTAGGGTCATCTCAACCATACTTATTTTCCTTGCACCATCTCTCTCATAACATGCATGGACTATCTTGGTAAACTTTCCCCCTTTTAGCAGTTATACGACACATATTTAAATTCAAATTCTATTAATAACAAAAATACTTACATTGACCCTTTTATACAAAGGTTTGTCAAATCAAATATTCACACATATTTAGTTCTCAATAGTCTCTTGGCTAGTTATAGTTATATTTACAAACTGGGGGAAACATGGGTATTACANAACATTGTCTTCAATGTCTTATATCTCGATGTGTTATGTATGTACAAAAGTAAATAAAAATGGATATGCATGTCTCATGGAATCCTTCATTTCCCATGTAGCCTCATCTGAGCCAAAGTGTTTCCCCTACACCTTGACATGTGCAATTTTTCTGTTGCGGAGTGGGGTTTCCTTCATGTCTATTATGCATTGATGTTCTAGGAAGAACTCTCCCTCGGGTTCCACTTGAATCACATATCATTCAATAATATGACTAGAACCATGTAAATACTTCTTTAATAAAGAAACATGGGAAAAATTATGTCCCTTCATTGTGGGAGGAAGTGCTAGTTGATAGGCTACTGGTCCCACTCTATCCAAAACTTCAAAGGCTCCATAATACCAAGGTGTCAGCTTGGAAAAATATCCCATCCTCAAGGAGCTTCTTTTGGGTCTAACCCGGATATATACATGATGTCTTTTTTTGAACTCTCTAGGAGTCCTTTTCAGGTCTGCATAGCTCTTTTGTCTATCCTGGGATGTCTTCATATTTTTCTTGATCTGAATCACTTGTTGTTCCATTTCCTTTAGCATATCTGGCTCAATTGTAACTCTGTCTATTAGGTTGTTCTAGCTGATTGGAATGTTGCATTGCCTTCCATAGAGGGATTCAAAAGGACTCATTTTTAATGACTCTTGATAGCCATTGTTGTAAGAAAATTCTACCAGTGGTAGGTAGTCCTCCCATTTCTTGGGTTGATGCATTACATGCATATTCAACATGTCTTCTAATACTTGATTGGATGTACTAAAGAGCAATTTTGTTTCAAAAACAAAAAACAAAGATTTCCAAAAGTTTGAAGTAAACTTTGTATCTATGTCGGATATAATTTATTTAGGCATGCCATGCAACCTGGATATCTCTTTCATGAAGATGTTAGAAATATCTATTGCCTTGCAGGTTATCTTAACATGTATGAAGTGAGAAACTTTGCCTAGTTTGTCCACAAGTACCATGATGGCATCATTCTGTTTGGTTGATCTTGGTAATCTTGTGACGAAATCCATGGAGATGGTTTCCCATTTCCATTCAGGAATTGGTAGGGGTTGTAATAGCCTTATGGGGTCTCAGTGATCTACCTTGACTTTCTAACATTCTAGACACTTATCCAAGTAATCAACTATGTCCTTTTTCAGTCCAGGCCAATAGAATAGCTTTCTAGTGGTCGTGATCATTTTTTGATAACCAGGATGACCAGTATATGGTCTTTTATGTAGTTCATCCATTATGAACCTCTTCAAGTCGTCACAATTTGGAATGTATAATTTGTTGTTGTAAGTCAATAGGTCATCATTAAGCATATGATAACTTTCATACTTCATCCATGTGGGATCTTGCTTTAGGTATGATGTCACGATCTTGAAAAATGCATTTGTTTCTTGTGCAGTTTTGACCCTCTCTTTGATGTCTAATTCATTGGCACTTACAACTGCTAAGTGAACTAATTTCATATTTCTACTAATCGAATCAACCACCCTATTCTCCTTTCCTTTGATATGTTTGATTTCAAAATCAAACTCACTAAGGAGAGCCATCCACCTATCTTGTCTCACATTGAGTTTTGGTTGATCAAACAAATAACTCAACCCACTATGGTATGTCATAAGTACATATCTTCTACCTAAGAGATAATTCCTCTACATATTCACAGCATGCACTATGGCATCTAATTCCATATCATGAGTCACATAATTGACTTCATGCTCATTCAATTTTCTAGACTTGTAGAAAATCACATGTACTTCTTGCATAAGGACTCCTTTGATCCCTTCCTTGCAGGCATCTATACACACAAGGAAAAATTTGTTTGGATCTGCAATCTTCAGTACATGAACATTGGTTTCAAGGCATTTCATCTCTTGAAATCATTCTTCACATTTTTATGCCCAAATGAATTTAACTCCCTTTTTCTGAAGGGAGGTGATTGGGAAATCAATCTTGGAGAATCCTTTTATGAATCTCCTATAGTATCTTTCCAGACCCATAAAGGATCTGATATCAGATACATCCTTTGGGGTAGGCCAATCCATGATGGATTTATGGGTCAAATTCCACTCCTTCCTCAGAAATAACATGGCATAGGTAGTGGAATTGTTTCTGGAAAAAGTCACACTTACTAAGATTAGCATAGAGCTGATGTTCTCTTAGTACCTGAAGTACTAGCTTGAGGTGTTCTTCATGCTATTCTCTATTCTTGGAATAGATTAGGATATCATCAATGAAAACCATTACAAACCTATCCAATAAATTTTTGAATACATTATTTATTAAGCACATAAAAATTGTTGGTGCATTGGTAAGCCCAAATGGAACCACCACAAATTCATAGTGACCATATCTTGTCCTAAAGTATGTCTTGTGGATTTCTTCATATTCGATTCAGACCTGATGGTATCCAAAACTCAAGTCAATCTTGGAGAATACTGTAGCACCCCTTAATTGGTCATACAAGTCATCAATCTTTGGCAAGGGATACTTATTCTTGATGGTCATCTTATTGAGTTGCCTATAATATATGCACAATATGAGTGTGCCATCTTTATTTTTCACAAACAAGGTTGGTGCTCCCCATGGATACACACTAGGCCATATGTAGCCTTTGTATCACATCTCCTTCAGCTGGATTTTGATCTCAACTAGCTCTGGTGTACTCATTCTATAGGGTGTTCTAGACATTAGTACTGCTCCTGGTACAAGTTCTATTGAAAAATCAATTTCCCTTCTTGGTGGTAGACCGGGTACCTCTTATGGGAATATATATTTATATTCTCTCAATATGGGATGGTTCTCTAGGCTAGGTTTGTCATTCTCAATAGATTTCAATACTTGCATTACATACAAGGGACATCCCTTTCTGCAATACTTCTTCACTTGGAGGGATAATATTTGTCTCATTGAGAGAGGATTTTGAATCCCTTGTAGGGTTACCCTCCTTCCTTCTTCATTTTCACACTCCAAAGTTTTACCATAAAAGTCCAATTTGGTTTTGTGGGAATCCAACCAGTCCATGCCAATCAACAGGTCATAAGATCCTAGAGGAAGTATGTTTAGGTTTTCTTGGATGGGAAACCCACTCATGACAAATTGGCATGCTGGTATGACATCTATTACTTTTCTTTTGGTTCCTGTGGCTAGTTGTACCAACCATGATTTAACATGTTTAACTTGATGCAATTTACATTTATCAACAGTTTGAGGGGCAACATAACTCAAATTAGAACCAGGGTAAATTAAAATGGAAACATGATGGTTGGAAATCATACCTTCCATATCCACCATTGAAGCTTGGTGGTTAACTTGTCTATTCTCCAAGGATACATAAATTTTTGGAAAACTCCTAGCCACATCAATGGTTGTGGTAGCCTCTTGGGCGTTGTAGACCCTCCCAGGGTTCTATTGCCTATGCAGACAGTCCCTCATCATATGTTCCTCTCCACAACCCCAACATTTCAAGGTTTCTCTCTTTGTGTTATCAGTCTCACTTGGATTTTCTATCAATGGTTTATTCCCACTCTAGGATGGAAAATTTTGTTGATACACACTTCTGGAAGGAAGGCTCATCCTAGAGGTCTTACTAGAGTTCTTAAATTTCGAGGGTTTAAACCCTTTCTTCTTGAATCCAGAATTGTCTTTCTTCTTCCATTTTTCACATGGTTCTGTCTTACTCTTGAATTGCTCATAGTAATACCTTTATTTTCAAATAGTATCTTCTAAGGTCTTTAGCTCATCAAATTCAATTTTGTCCCAGTAGGGTTGAGGTAAGCCACTAATTAATTGTTTCATTTTTACCGTTTCATCTTTGATGTAGGGCACATACCTCATCAGCTTGAGAAATTTGTTGACATACTCATCTATGGTGAGTTGTCCCAACTTGAGTTCATAAAACTCCTTGGTCTTTCCATCAAAGTAATTTTCTGACAAGTACTTCTTCTTGAAGTATTTGTCAAATTGTTTCCATGACAAGTCCTTCTAATGGAATCCTTTCACATTCCTAAGGTCCTCCCACCAAATGGAAGCCTTCCCATTCAAGTTGAAAATGGATATATGAGCCTTTAAGTTTTCATAGTAGTCATGGACTCTGAAGTACTTCTTCAAGCTGAGTAGTCAAAATTCTACTTCTTCCCCCTTCTTAATCTCCCCATTGAAGGTGGGTGGTTTGGTTTTCTTGAATTCTTCATGATCACGACTCTTGGAATGTTTTCTCTTCTTTCCTCTTCTCTGAGAATGGGAACTAGTTTTACCACTAGAAGATTCCTTGGAGTTGTCAGTGTCCTCACCAGAGGAATATTCCATTGAATGTCTCTTGGATCCATGTTGCTTTGAGGTGCTCCTCATGGTGTGGCCACTTTAAGGACCATTATTTTGTATCTCTGATGGACTTGGAGTTTTGTTAGTATGATTCATGTCCACATGACTGGTAGTTGGACCATGTTGAAGTTGCCTTTGTATATCTGATAGAATTTGCAGTAGGACTGCATTAATTTTTGTCTGCTTTTCATACTCCTTGATTAGCCTCCCATTGTAATCCTTATAACTTTGTAATTCTTCCATGAGGCTTCTTAGAGTTTCGACCAAATTTGGACGGGTTTCCGCTGCCCTCCTTTCATTAGATTCTTTCTTTCTATTGTGGGATCTCTCCCCCAACTACTGATGTGTCACCATCCTTTACGTTTTAATTCTCCTATTGTTCACTAACTACTTGAGTGTAGATAAAACATTTTATGTTAGTCACTAATCTACCAATTTATGAACAACACATATCATTACAAGGTGAAGTCATTTCTTTATTTGGAAACATTAACCACCTACAGCGCAGAGTTCCAAAACATCTATCAACAATAGAAGGGGTAAGGTAGGGTGTTACCCCATAATTTCTCTAATAATATTTTTATGTGTCTCGTGCATGACCCCAAGTAGGCCAAGTTCTCTTTCCATTCTCTGATACCAATTTGTAACACACCCAACCCCTAAATAGCCTCTTTAGGGATGGGGCATCAATTTTTCACTTTCCTTTGTTCATTTTCGGTCCCTTAATTAAGCAAAAACCTCTTAAAGAGATTCTTCGAAACTTACATCTCTCACCAAGTGATTAAACCAGCTAGCGAGGTCCTCCTTGTGACCTCTGGCTGAAAAATGGGAGGTAAGAACCTACATTAGCAAAGGATTTTGGCACTTTGGAAGTTCTCGAACTCTAGTCTTTGGGGATTCCAAAAGCGTTGTCAAATTCTCAGATTGTCAAACAACAGAGGGGATCAATGGTTTAGATCCTCCACTGAGATCTACGTTTAAAAAGGGGGTTTCTTCTATCTGCATGTAACACACATTTTTCCAAATCTTTGAAGTACCGAAATATCGCCACGTGCCCCTAGCCCTTCGATGTTAGACATTCGGTGATCAACTATCGCCATTAGGATTTTGGCCTTCGGCGATCGATGATTCTCATTGAACATTTATTTTTACCACCCTATGTCCAAACTCTCGAACTCACTCCATATTTCTTGGGTCCTTCAGCAATCGACGATTCTCACTAAACATTCTTTATCATACTACGTTCAAATATTACGAACCTCGAAACTGTCCAAACTTTTGAAGTGATGGACACGTCACTGGCATTGTTGGCCAAGCGAGCACAATACAGTTGACACGCGGCAAGGGTCAAGCAGTGATATGTGTCCTCCTTAGGGGGTGACATGTGGCAGGCGTAGAACGGGTCCACGTCACCCGATATGACGTTACCGAGCCACGTCATCATAGACTAATAATTTCTCAGTCCTTTAATCTAATAGTACACAAGATACCACGTAGATCATAGATCTATGACTCTCATTACTTCACGACTTTGGCTTTGGAGCTTATCAAAGCCTCTCAATGAAAATTCCCCAAAGAGCTAAGTCTCCAGACTACGATATCTTGTGCCACGTGTCATTTTTCACCAACGGTTGGGATCCACTTCATCACTCGCAACTTCGGCGAGTTCATACTTTGTAAACTCTTGACGGGGAATGATTAGGGGGCACATGTCGCTCCATGACGCATTCCAAGTTAATCATGTAGTCTAAGGTAGGTCCCTTAGATCGACGACTCGGAAGGATCCCAAAGGATTCAAGGATCGACAGTGCACGTTACTTCAGTAGTTCGACATTCAAGAGTTCGGTGAGTGTGTCTCTCAACTTTCCTTCTAGACCATGTCGAATATGTTGCCATGTGTACCTAGTGTCTACAACCAGGATTTACTCTGTCTTCCAGAGCTTCAGGAAAAATTCATGTGTTCCTATATCATGGAACACCTGGACTCCTGGATAATCGTTGATCTATGGACATGTGTCCCTCCAGTTTCAATGGTCCAGATTGACTCTGCGACTTCAGCGTTCAAGAGTTTCGGCACTAGACCGCTCCAAATATCCTGAAGTAAGACTTCATTGAAACGCTTAACACCTCCCTTCCTATGTCTGATCTAACGGCTGAGAGTGATCCATACTAGATCCCCAGATCAACGATCCTCGTCGATTCGTGACTTTGACCTTCGACTTCTTTCGAGGATTGTGAAGTCACAAGTCATGAAGTCTCAAAGCTGAATGAGATAGATCCTTTTGGGCTAGCGCAAGGTTCATAGGCCTTGGTCATATGGTTCCTTTGGGAAAACTTAGGGGCTAAGAGAAAATCCCTTTTTGCAGCAAAGGGGTTAAGAACATGAGAATGAGACCTTAGTCAGATGGATGAATGGTCTAAGGGAAAAACGACCTTCTCCCACAGAATTCAGAATTAACATTCCCACAAAGTAAACATCATAGGGTTTGCAGGACTTAGACATTTTAGTCAATCCTACCTCGACTCTCCTGTGGGCTCACATCCCATGACTCTCTAATAGTTAAACTGAGATAAGTCCAAGATCACATAGATATAACAATTTACAAAAATCAAAGAGTATTTCTAATAACTGTTTAAATACTGAGAGACTGAATCATAAGCACAAACATTTCATCGTCACATCCAATATAATACACAAAGTATGAAAATAATTATCAAAACTAGAAAATGTGAAGCAACTGTTGAAATGGGTGCATGTTTCCTCCAAACCATAGGCACAACCACTCTTATTGGATTTACCACTGGCCACCCCCGAGCTAGACCAGGATGCTATGAGAAAGATTTTTTTTTTTTTCTCCATAAC
>JASDQU010013348.1:28026-40278 GCA_032191745.1 Picea mariana
CAGAAGGGGACCTTGGTGGTTCATGATTATTTAATTTGTGAGAAAAATATTTGAACTATACAACTTGGTCACACTAAGCCAACAAAGCCAAGAAGGTCACTATGGGAGATAATGATTGAAAGACGATTATCACGAAAAATGTATTAAAGGAAGTAATATTTCAACAATGAAAATGAAAACATGATTTATTTCAATGAAGTGTGAAAGATGTTTAGATAACTATATGTGAGGAATAAAGTAAATGAAAAACGTTAAAGAGGATGTATGTGGATATGTATGTAGCTATGTATTTGTATAATATAATAAGTAGTGATAAGAGTACACAATAACAATTAAAAAATCTAAGTGTGATAAAAACATATATGTAACTTATATAGGTGGACTAGATAATGAACCATATATTAGATAATGAAGATATACATCAAAGATTTCTCAAATATATATATTATTGTTGGTATAGAATAGAGTTATTTTTAGGGAACATGTAGGAAGGTAAATAATGTATATCCTCGTTATTTCTTAAAAAGACATACAAAATATTAAAAAAGGAGAAAGGACAAAGGAATGAAACCTAAAATTTACCTAGAAATATCCAATGACAAAGTTAATTGATCATTTCTTTAAAACTCTTTAGTTTTAACTGAATAATGATAAATTAAGTTGATAGATGCATTTCAATGACTTCTTTGTAATTATGAAAAATGGAAAACCTTCACATTTGTAGTTTTATAAGGTAATAAGAGGATAAAGTTAAGGGTATCATTGTCTCAATTCCTTATTATCATATTGATTGACATTTTGGAAAGTTTTATCAAATATGCTAAATCTAGCAATTTCATTTTAGTTATATCAATCCTTTAAAACTTGAATTTAGTCATCTTTTTGGTTGATAAAGATGTATCAATTTTTAAAAACTTTAATCTAGTCACCCATATTTGGTTCATGGATGACGTTTTCCTCTTAGATTTCAAGATTTAAGATAGCCTTACAACAATCTTAATTAATAAGGAAAATTACACAACCTTTTTCTCAATGTGAATCTAATAATTAATAGCAAAATTTATAAGGTGTCGAGTTTTAATTTTTTGTTAGTGTTTTAAGCAAATAAATCTCTCTCTTTAATACCAAGAATTAAAGTGTAACAATCAATTTTATAAATAATTTCATTTTTTAGAGTTACAATCATCTTTAAACAAATAAATCTTTTTTTTTTTTAATATGAAAAATTAAAGTATAACAATCAATTTAATAAATAATTTCATTTTTCAAAGTTACATCAAATAATCCCTTAATATGAAGAATTAAAGAGTAACAATCAATTTTATAAATAATTTCATTTTTCAAAGTTACATCCTCTGGTCCCCTAAAGATACATTTAGAAAAAATAGAGAAAATTATCAAAATTTTATAATTAAAAGGTGCATAAGAAGAAATTGACATGGTGAATGGAAACAAGGTAGTCCAAATTGTTGTGAACATCTATTTAGAGGGAATCCAAAAGGTGTTATGATTTCATGCAAGGTCTAAGACAAGGAAGTGCTCATTCCTAACATATAGAAAATTAGTGAATAACCCCAAGCCAAGTAGAACAAGACACTTTCAACCAAAATTTATATAATTTAACTTTTAATTTTGTAAACTTTAATTAATTTGTAATTAGAATGATTGGTTAATTTGATTTATTTTGAATTCTCTTTAAAAATTGTTAGAACTTTATATTTGAATGATTGGTTTTTCAAGAGGCTGAATCCATTTATGTATTCAAAACTGCAATTTAAACAAAATAAAATAAAAATTTCACCAAAATCTGTTTTGCCAAATTCCTATGAAAAAATTCAAAAACCCAATGCCAAAAATACAATACCTTATCATAGAAACATATAGCATAAGTAAAACAAAACAGAAATGAAAGAAAAAGCATCCAAAGATCCATGGAGACGGGAAGGTTTTGTAGCAAATAAAACAAACTAGTTGGCAATTTGGGAATTGAACCCGAAACCCTCTGATCTGGAGTCAGACGCGCTACCATTGCGCCACGTATCCCTATTTGTGACCAAGTGAGGTCTCGTTTTTCAGGTAATTCAGCTGCTCATTATTTACATCTGTGAGAGTGGATCAAACACACGACCTGATCTTCGGTATGATGCTCTCTCAACTGAGCTCTCAGTGCTGGTTAATTATGAAGGCTGGAGACTGTGCTCCTACCGAATGAACTAAAAGCTCATGGTATAAATAACCACAACACATATGATTGCTGATAACTGTTGCTAGCAATAAATGGATGAATGTTGCAGCAAATTCAGAAACTAGAAACTAAAGAGAAAATGGATATGTGGGGTATCGAACCCCGTACCTCTTGCATGCAAAGCGAGTACTCTGAGCTACATCTCCATTTATATATATTGATTCTGGATTAGTAAAACGATTCTTGGCTTAATCAACCAGATCTTGAGAGGGAATACGTATGATGCATGTTTAAGCGATGGGGCTCTCCTCTATATTACGATGCATCTCACAGCTTTGAGTACGTTAGGGGTGGAGCAAGAAAGATTCGAAGCTGATCACTTAGAGATGAGACCACTACAGCTCATCAAAGTAAATTACCTATAATCATTCGATTACATCAAAAGCACCAATTATTAGAATCGGAAACGGAACGGCAGCAGGCACAATTCATAAGCTTAAATAATCCGGATCCCATAAGCAAGAACCTGTTCAGCGTCCTCCATAATCTGAAAGCCAAAGTCGAAGCATGAGCAACCATAATAATAAGTACTGTATCCTCTCAGCAAGCATTGGTAATACATTTTTTTAGCTAGGTTGAGTAGTGGGACAGTTTAATTCCTCCATAAATGAAAGCCAAAGTCAAAGCATGAGCAATCATAATAATAAGTACTGTATCCGCTCAGCAAGCATTGGTAATACATTTTTTTAGCTAGGTTGAGTAGTGGGACAGTTTAATTCCTCCATAAATGATTCCTGTACTGTATCCTGTATCCTCTCAGCAAGCATTAGTAATCCATTGGTAATCCTGTATCCTCTCAGCAACCATTGGTAATCCTGAGCAACCATAATAATAAGTATTGTATCCTGTATCCTCTCAGAAAGCATTGGTAATCCATTTTTTAGTTATGTTGAGTAGTGGGAAAGTTTAATTCATCCTTAAATGATTCTCACCCTTAATCCCTTCTTATGAGGTTTGAACTTATAACTTGATGGGACTAAACCTTACACAAATCAATTAGTATATGCACTTTACATGACCATGCACATGCAATGCAACCACACTATGTGTATTTGTTTACATTAGTAAAAAAAGTTGTATATTGTATGCAAAATTGTAGTGGTATTTTTATTTGGCATTGCAAAGTTTTGATATAGTTAGCATTTTGTGTATTTGTTTACATTAGTGAAAAGAGGAAGAATGATATATTATAGTGGATAAGTGTTTGTACAATGCGGTATAAATGAATGGAATACAAAAATTATTGGAAAAAGTAATAAAAGACATAAAATGGAAACAACTATAATGAATAAAGTATTGTTAATGAACAATGTAATTTGGTAATTGAATATAGTGAAAGTGTTCAAAGAGGAATCTCCATATGTATATGAAAGTGTTGATGTATTGCATAAAATTACAATGGTTGCAATTATGAAAGTTTTTAAAAGTACATATGATAGAGTAACCATGTGAATATGTTGCTTTCAGTTTGTTGTCCCAAGTAAGAGCATATGTTTGTCATTGGTTGCATGGAAGATGAGAACCTTTGTAGCTTGAAGAAGACAAGGTCTATATGCAAAGGAACAAAATAGATATAACGATTAAAAGAAAAAATACAATCGAAAACTAAAAAAAATTATATTGAAACTGAAAATATCAACTTAACATATATACTTGAGTCATTAGGAATATGACAATGTGAATGTAAATGGGCATGGGACATATGTTGCACATGAAAAACTGATTTGGTAAGTAACAAAATTTTTCGTGAGTGTGGCTATAAATACATCTTTGTAAATATAAGAATCATTTAAAAAAATAAAGATATTAAGAAAAGCAGAGAAAAAGAACTTAAAATAATAATGGTTAGAACTTACAATATTGACACGAAACCAAAATGGGATAAGTACAATTGTAGACACAAAGGAAGTTATATCTAATGGATGATGGTATATTTTGTTGATGTCCACGACAAAGGGTTGGGAGGAAAATAGAAAGCTACACTATGAATTATGAGGAAAATAAAATAATAATATGATAATAGTGGAAGACATTGTTTCAATGAAAAATTAGATGTGAAATATGATGATCAAGTATATCAAAAAATACATATATAGTTAGATAGAGAAACTACAAAAATCCTTCATAAAAAATTATTTGAGAGCAAAAAGCACCATCTCACATGAAGCACTCAATGGAATTGGAGACACATAGAAAAATGATTATGTATAAATAGAAAATGGAAACAATGGATTCTAGTTAAAATTAACCAAGTTGTGTTAAAAAGGAGGAAGCAAACATGAGATTCAAGCTAAAGAGAATGGTTCGAAGACTAAGTGAGAGAAGAAGAAAAGTGGCCAATAGGATTGCAAGGTGTTGAAAGTCACTTACAAGAATGCTATGAGAAAACATGTTAAAAGAAGTAAAGGAGCCATGGGAGGAAAGGTGCACCTCAACCATGAATTAGGTAGACTAGGTCCAGTTTGCATATTAGAGATTAGAAAACAATGTTTTAAGAGGATCTAATAAGAAGCACAGGGAGGCCCCCGAGGAGCAGCTCAATTGGCAAGTGCTGTGAAAATGAAGTTCCATGAGGTTTCGAGTTCAATTCCCCCTGACTTATAATATGTATATTTGTATCTTTCATAAAGGGTGAAAGCATTTCATGGTGGTTGTGAGGGGCATAGCATGTGTAATAATAATTTCATGGTCGTTATAAGAGGCATAGCATGTTTGATAAGTGTTTTTTTAGATTTTCTTAACCAATAAAAATAAGAATTTTATGATAGAAATAATGAGAAGTTTTCATAAATTCTTTAAGTGAACCACAATTTTCACATAAACTAAAAATATTTGTAATACAAGTTATGGTAAGATTTTGAAAAACATTATTAATTTCATTCTAAAAAGTATATCATAACATTTTAAAAAATTATTAAAAAAACTAGGTATTTTAGACAATATTGACATAGTTGGGTTTGTGATGCAAAAATCAATAATTCTTGCATATAAACCATAAACAAGTTGATATATTAAGGGAAAATATTAATATACATTTTTAATGACATTTCAAATATCTATAATAAAATAAAATAAGAAAAACAACTAGCATTTTATATAATATTGAGAAAATTAGGCTTCTAGTACAAGAATTAATAAATTATTGCATCTCAACAATATGTGGTATATTATAAATACAAGGGAAAAGCTTACTAGTGTGTTAGTGTATTAGGAATATGTTTTATTTTTAATTTAAATATTTATTTATTTAAATAAGAAAATATTAAGAAAGAAAAAAATTTAAAAAAATTATTGATTTTATATGCAAAAATCAATAATTCTTGCATATAAACCATAAACAATTTGATATATTAAGGGAAAATATTAATATACATTTTTAATGACATTTCAAATATCTATAATAAAATAAAATAAGAAAAACAACTAGCATTTTATATAATATTGAGAAAATTAGGCTTTAGTACAAGAATTAATAAATTATTGCATCTCAACAATATGTGGTATATTATAAATACAAGGGAAAAGCTTACTAGTGTGTTAGTGTATTAGGAATATGTTTTATTTTTAATTTAAATATTTATTTATTTAAATAAGAAAATATTAAGAAAGAAAAAAATTAAAAAAAAAATAGTCTTAGGAAGTTAGAAGTGGGATTTTTTAATAAAAAAATTATCATAGCAAAAAAATAAAAATATATATAATTTTTTTATTAAAAATATATTTTTATTAACTTTTTATTTTATTTAAAATAAAATAAATAATAACAAATTTATTTTAATTTCAAAAAATTATATATAACAGGGGTGTAGATCTATTGACAAGTGTTGTATAAATGGAAGGAAATGTAAAAAAGAGGTCTTAAGTTCGATTCTCACCCATATATATATATAATGCAAATGAACATTAAAAATTTAACCATATTATAGAGACTAAGGAGAGGCCTTTCTAAACAATGAAGTCACCCACTTTCAATATTTCTCCTCTATTTGCAAGTAGCTAAGTTGTGTATGGAAAAGCATGAAAATATTAATATAGAATGGAATTTTAATCAAGTAAATTATATTGTAAAGAATTATTTGAAGTATTATTATATTGTTAAAAATTATTTTAAGTATTATTATATTGTTAAGTATTGTTTTTTATTTTATAAATTATTAGATATTTTTAATATTATAAAGTATTGTATAATTTTAAGTAAAAAATTAACCAATCATAATTATAAAATCACGTAAAAGTTTTGATCTTATTATGAAATTATGCCATAGTTTTGATGGCTAAATTATCACTCCTAAATAATAAAAATAAATAAAATGAATAAATAAATAAAACAAAATTATTTTCAAATAATTTGTTGGTTCTCAAATCCCAAGAAAACTTATTGGGAGAATATCTTAAAATCTTTGGACACACCCTTTGTGAACAGTGTAGACTCAATCAATAATTTATGGGCATCCACAACACATGAAATAAGAAACATCATTCATATACAACCCACAAATAAATTCACAAAATCCTACTTGAGGGATAATATCCACACTATTAAGGATTGCTACATGGGACCTCTATGTAACAATCCCTAGCACGAACTCTCTCTAAGAATGGATGTTGTTGAGCGAGAAATGTTCATTACATGGTTGTCAAATCCACATTGTGCAATATGGTTGGGTAGTGTAGAGAGAAATGTCTACCAAGATTCAAATATTGTTGTTGAAAGCTACAAGGTTGTGGTTCATTGGTGGAAGCCCATGAGAACATCGAGATAAAACATAGTTTTGTACAAAAAATATTTAAAAATAAGTCAAAAGTGGATTGTTGGAATTGTTAGAAGGAATGTCATCCATCGATGTGAATCGTATCATATGAGCATGGTCACCAAATACAAACATGGAAAATATAGATAAAAAAAATAAGTTTGGAAGAGATTTCATGAAATTGAGGCACGCCAATAAGGTGTTGGAAACAATGAAGAGAGTGAGAGCAATGTCGATGAATGAGACTTTATTTGAATAAAGAACTTATATACTTGGTCCTCCATATGAATTTCCTCACGGTCTGACTTCACTTTGCCTATCAACATCTTTGTATGGCACACCATCTCGAGAGTTTTGTGATAGAGGGTCTCTCGGGTGGGAGTTGTCCCCGTATCAATAATCCAGTCCACCTCCAAAGAAACTTTGTCTTTATATTTTCTCTCACATTCTACCTTAAGCTTCTGCTCCCATTTTTCCATTGCTTCTTTTCCTTTCTGTGGAACTATGGATTGATACATCCTAGCAACATCCCTTGTTGCGTTCTTAATCCTTGTCTTTTTTCGGGAACTCTTTGATTGGGAGTCCCCAAGTGGGATACCTTTTCTTGTGGTATATTTCATGTGCGCCATCTTGCTATCCTCTCCTCTCTCTAAACCTTTGGCACACGCTTGGCTCAAAATAATAAATTTCCTTTTGAACAAACGAAAACCAGAACGAAAACGTGATCTCTGTGACGTGTGGGTAACCAGAATGAAAACCTGAATATAACAGCCTCTTGCATGATTTCTAATATATCTTAATGATCCTCCCTTTATGTGATGAATACGGTCGCAATGAATACCAGGCGTGGCTCCTCGTACCATTATGCTTCCTTTGGCACTTCACCTGTCGCTTCCCATGTTGTGAGCACGACGTCTCGTCCTTTTAGGTACTACCCGATCCTTTGAGGAAGTGCTCTGCTCCGAACCATCCCCCAAATTTGCTCGCCTCTTCTGCTTATGATTGCCTTGGATTCACCTGTAACTGCCTCCAAAAATACTTGCTTTAAACTCCCTTCTGACTTGTATCTCTACTTGTCTTTCCATCCCCATCCTGTCAAATCATCACATGAGGTTTGAATTCCATGTGTAGTGTTTCCTCTATCCCTTCTAGGTCCCACTCTGGATTTGTGTGGCATTCATTTTCTTCCATGTGACTGTCTTTCTGGTGGCTTCCACGATGATCTTGTGTTGCCAGGTGTTCACAGTTTGTTCTGAGTTATTCATCTAAAATCTTTGTCCAAGTCTCATCCAACATTTTTCCTTCTCGATTCACTCCCTCATTGGATAACCTATCCGCCAATGCATTTTCCGACCTTATCACCCACCTGAAATCAATTGTCAACATAGTTTGTAGGCGCTTATGTATTCTTTGAAGGATTTAAGGTAGGCGTCAGTGATTTATTAGCTAATTTTGGTTCCACACTATAATATTTTCATAGTTCCTATAACCAAAGCTTAGTCGCCTTCAATTGTAACATTGACATGGCCTTCTCTTATCAAAATCTCCATCCCATGTTACAAAGAACAAAACCCTGCTGCATTATTGTTGTGTTTCCAATGTTTGCTGCATAAAGATGAACTATTTTCCCTTCTCTATCTCTAATTGCTCCTTCTGCACCAACCTTTCCGGGATTTCCTTTTGAATCTCCGTCAAAATTTAGTTTCAAGAAACCTACCTATGGCAAAGTCCAAGCTTTAGCTTCACTATGGACCTGTAGATCGCAATGAGTAAATATGTTGAAACTCTAATCTTTCAACTATAACAATTTTATAACTCAGAGGTCTTGGGATGATGGGTTGTTTGTTGAAGGAGGGACATTCCTTCTCAGAACTGTCTCCCTTAGTTGGGTTTTGATAGAATCCACCACCTTCGTGATAGGGAGGGCTTCATTCTTGAATATTCTCCTATTTCTTTCCTTCCATATTTCCCAAATGACTATCCTCGGAGTTAATCCCCAACATAAGTTGACCAATTCATTTTTGGTGTAGTGTCCCCTCCAGTTCCCCAAAGTTGCTCTGATATAACCCTTCACTCTATCAGTCTGTCAGTACAAAATAGCTACCCAATCCCAAACCTCCGATGTATAGGTGTAGCCATCCAGTAGGTGGTCTATTGTCTCCTCCTGAACTTCACAAAGGTGGCATATTGAGGGTCCATTCGTGCCTCTTTTAACTAGGTTATCCCATGTTAGGATTTTCTTGTGTAGGATCATCCATTTAAATATTTTTATCTTCTACCACTGTGGGAGGCTCCATAGTCGTTCCCATTGGGGTTCTGTGTTTCTCTGATCATGACCTTCTCTACAGTAACGAGATTCGTTCAGTGTGAATTCTCCTCCATATTTCATGCCCCAACGTAGTTGGTCCTCCTCATCATAGAACACAATCTTACGTTTCCCTAACGCCTCCTCTAATTCTATAACCAACTGAGAATTTTTATTTATGTCTTGAGTTTGAATTACGTCCCAAATTCTCCATCTTGGGATGTTTTCCCTTTGTTTCCAATACTGAAAATTGTTTACTTTGCCTTGCCCAAGTAGCTCTTGTTTAATACCTTCTCTATCTTGGTTTTCTATACGGGGTTCCTGCTTCCATGCATCCTCCCATAATCTAGCAGTTTGACCATTTCTAATTTCCCAAAAATTATGATCGTGAACCCAATTTTTATTTCTCCAAGCCAAATTCCAAATGGTTGAACCCTCTCCTACACCTATGAAACGAATAAGGTCTCGAGGGGTACTACCAAGGGTGTATTTTTCTTTCCACGAGGCTGAATTATCTTTGACCCATCTCCACCAAAGTTTTTCTCCATAAGCGGTGTTTGTTGTTTGTGGGTTTTGCAAACCAAGTCCACCTTTGCTTTTTGGCCAGCATAGTTTTTCCCATGCCACAAGAACCCATTTCTTCTTGTCCTTTGCACCTCTCCATAAGAAGTTCCTCTGTATTGCTCTAACTTTTTGTAAATTTCCGTTGGAGTTAGGAAAACTGACAATAAATACGCTGGAATAACTTGTAGAACAACCTTCGTGAGAACTAGTCGACCTACAAAGTTTAGGGCTCGATAGGTCCATTTTTTTACTCTTGTTTATTATACTTTCCCAGGTTGATTTCTTACCTACATGATCCATTATAGGTACTCCCAAATACTTAGTAGGGAGGTCTTCCTCTCAAAACCCAAGATGTTGGATAGGTTCCTTTGTACTTCAATGTTCGTGTTAAAAAAGTAAATCATGGAGTTGGCGTGATTTATTTCTATACCTGAAGCTTCTCCAAACTCAGCTAAGATTTCCTTATAATTTGTTTCCTCTTTGACTGTCGGAATTCCATGAAGCATTGTGTCATCAAAAAATTGTTGATGAGTGGTTGTGGGGTTGTTTTCATAAAGTTGGAGACCCTTTATAGTTTCTTCAACAGTTGCAGCTTTGATAGATCTACTCAAACCTTCCATCATAAGTATGAAAAGGAAATGGGATAAGGGATCCCCTTGCCTACGACCCCTGGATGGTTAGAAAGGTTTTGTTGGGGCTCCATTAACCAGTATTGAGAAACTAGTTGTGGAAACCAGATTCATTACCCATTTTATCCAATGATTATCAAAGCCATAATCTTCCATGGTTATTTCCATATAATTCTAGGTTAGTTTGTGTCATATGCTTTGGAAAAATCTAGTTGTATTATCATGCCTGTTTTTTTCCTACTTTTCAAGGTGTGGATTATTTTGTTAGCTTGAATAATGTTGTCTAAAATTTGCCTACCTTCCACAAAGCCGAACTGTTCCTTTGAGATCAGAATGGGAAGGACAGGTTTTAGTTTGTTTGCAACAACTTTTGATATTATCTTGTACACCAGATTGCAGAGGGCTATCAGTTTAAAATGGTCTGGAGTTATCGCTTCATTTTCTTTAGGGATTAGGGTGATGAAAGTTGAATTTAGAGATTTAAAAATAGAGGAAGGGTGTCTTGAATCCTCCATTATACCATAGATATCATGTGTTACCACATCCCAATAGTATTTGAAGAATTCCATTGTGAATCCATCAGGTCTCGGCGCCTTTCCATTTGGCATCTCTTGAACAAATTGGTCAACCTGCTCTGGTGAGATTGGTTTTCTAAAATTTTGATTATGTTCCTTTGTAACCAATCTGGGAATATGCCTCAAAATTCTTTGGATAGCCTCTGATCGATCTATGTTGGGTTCTCTAGCTATGTCCTCAAAGTGATGAATGGGATATTTTTCAATTTCATGATGGGATTCTCTATATATACCTTCATGGTCTCAAATTTTCAAGATTATATTATGAGTCTTGCGTTCTATTGTCAACTTGTGGAAGACCTTTGTGTTTTTATCCCCTTCCTTTAACCAATGAACTTTGGATTTTTGTCTCCATAATATTTCCTCTTGCTTAAATATTTTCTCCCATTCCTGATGTAGTTGGTTCTCCTCCTCTTTCCTCTCCTCATTGTAGCCTTATTGCATACATAATTCCTGGAGCCGGTCCATCTTTTATTCTAGATCTATTTTTTCTTGGCCAATGTTCCCGAAGAATTTTTTATTCCATTTCTTTATTTTTTTCTTTATATGTTTTAATATTCCCCGAAGTCTAAACAATTTTGTCCCCTATTCTTTGATGTCCTCTTTCCACCAAATCTTGATATTCTCCTTGAAGGTTGGGTGCTCCATCAAGAAACACTCAAAATAGAAAGGTCTATTTTTTGGGGTTCCTTGAAAGTTTGCCTTCAACAGAATTGGCTAATGATCTGAGCCCCCCCACAAAAGGATGTTTCCTTCCATGTCAATACCTTGCATTAAAATAGATTCTTAGATTAAAAATCTATCTAACCTCGAAGCTACTTGGTTATGCACAGATCTCTTATTGTTCCAAGTAAAAAATCCATTACTAGTTCTAATATCTACCAGGTTTGTTTTTTCTATAAAGGCTGTGTTATCCCCGATTTCTAGGGATAACTAGGAGATCATGTCTCGAGGCCCACAGGTCCTAGACATGGAGTACCGAGAGAAGGATTGACCTGATCATGGACCTGGAGGGCCCATCCTTCTCTTCTTTCATCAGATTTGTCTTGCCAGCAGCAGCATCATCCATCACCATTAGCTTGGTCTTGTATCGGAGAAGGCTCTTTCTCCATGAGGTAATTGGTCTAGGTATCGTGGTATGTGTCACTTTTGATCATTATAACCTTTAGATATATGCATCTTA
>JASDQU010013348.1:42657-69881 GCA_032191745.1 Picea mariana
GCTAGCCATTTTTCCAAGATTGACCTAAGGAAGGAGGAAAGAGCACGAGGCCTTTCTTAAGAAACACCAGAGTGAGCCTCTTTCCCCTAGGGTTTTGATTCTAGGGCCCTGCCATTGCAGCACCTTAGAACCCTTCCCTCTCATCCTTAGCCTTTTTATCCCTTCAACTTTTCATCCTCTCCTTAATTGACTCCATCTACCCCTAGGCACATATCATAGGTCCTCAACGTTGAAGTGATAGTACTCAAACAACTCTTGAAACTTTGATAATTTGAAACCCTAACTAACTAACTAACCCTAATTAGGCTGACGCCATACCTGGTTATTCCATCTTGACGCAACATTTGTCTTTGATAAGCAATCAGATGATGGTTAAGAGCATTTATTGAGTAAAGGGATTGATTAAATACATTGTTGGCTACGTCATCTCAATATTTATTGATGAATTGATATTACTCCACTACTATATTGATAAACGTTGATCTCATTGATATCTATTGTTTTAATTGCTTATGTATTGATATCAGATAGTTATATGAAGTACTAACCCACTGAATTATAGCTTGCATATATTATTTTTCTATTGTCTTGTTCCGGGCAGGTGTTCTCATTTGGGGATACACTTCATTATTGGCTGATTAGCCGGACTATTTGATCTTGGTGGTAACCTGTGAGGAGGAACTTTTACTTTGACCTTTATACTTTGGCCTCTTCAAAACCCCAAGTTACCAGGGACATCTCCCCTAGGCTAACCTCCTTGAATAGAAAGAACCTCCCCATTGTGGTGACATTGGGTGGGGTAGGTTCCAGTTACGCCAGTTTGGCCTATACCTTCTAGCCATTTGACCTAGCCACAAACTGTGCGATAACATTTTGGCACCGTTGTCGGGGAACACTTAGTCAATTAACCTCAAACGTCAAATATTTTTGGTAAGCCTTGCCTCACAGACCTTTTCTTACAATCTTACCTTGCGACTCCACTAGGGTGTTTTTCCCCCTTTTCTTTGATAGTTTCAAGTAAATTATCTGGCGACTCCACCAATGACGACCCGTAGTGGGCGGCAATCCTCAAATCCCTCTACTGTGGCCACTGTCACCCTAGCAAGCTCTGTGCCCCCGATTAATCTTGATCCTCACAAATGGTCTTACTCAGAAAGTTTCAATTTTTCGACCTAAGTAACATCCAAGGGGGGCTACATGACTTACCCAAGGATGCAAATTCTTGGCTACCAATTTTCTCAGGAAAAGGTATCCCTAGAAACTCACATTTTATGTGATAGTTTTGATTTTCATTTGGCTGGTCAAGAACACCCTGATGTCTTCATGAGGCTCTTTGCAAGCTCCCTTATAGAGGATGCTAAAGTTTGGAATGATAGGTCCCTTAAAGGAAGCATAAAAAGCCCTGAAAAACTACAAAAGGCCTTCAAAATCAGGTGGTGTGATAGTGAGCATTCACAGGATTCCTTCTCCCAATACCTTGGCATTCGCAAAGGATCTTGTGAAGGTATTAGAGATTTCAGTGATAGGTTCAACCTTCTCCTCAAAAAGGTCTGATCAATGGTAGGCTGAGAACAAGCTATTCTCGATCTTTTCTTGTCCTCCTTAGAAAGGGATTTGCAACTTTGGAGGAAGCACAAGACCTAGCCTTTTAGATTGAGAAAAACTTTGAGTTCGAAGACTACATTCATCAAATGGAATTTTCACAGAATTTTGACCTATGGGATCCTGGTAATAAACTTGTCATGGAACCTGAGTCTCCAAGAATTCTCCAAGTCAAACCTGTTCCCACTAAAAGAAAATGGAGCCTTTCCCGTGAAAGCATTGCCTCTTCCCAAGAACCCCCTCTGAAAAAGATCCCTCCTAAGGACAAGATTGGAACTGTCCTACCGGAAAACATTGAGCAGAATCCTTCGGAAGACTTATCTCTTTTTATCCACTAAGTGGGACACCCTTTCTCCAAAATTGGTGAGTTCACACCTTTCTATGTCACTCTCCAAGTCAAAGACTCTCTCCTCCACAACTGTCTCCTGCACCCAAGTGCCATGACCAACATGATGATGGAGGAAGTTATGTATCAATTGGGTCTAAGCCTCTCACAAACAAATACCAGAGGTGACTTTGCAAAAGGGATCATTAACAACCTCGAGGTGGCCTTTAACTCCTGCCCCAGTGCCCCTTTCTTGATAAATGTGGTCATCATAGATGCTGTAAATAATTTAGGGATTATTCTTCACAAAGATCTCATAGAGCATTTGAATGGAAGTATTCATAAACAACAGTCCAAAGCAACCATCCCTCATCCTGAAGGGTGATTCTTTACCATCTACGATGAGCCTCTCATTGGCTCCCCAGTTGAAACCTCTAATGAGCCAAGTGACCAACTTTTATGCATCAATAGTGGCCTTAATAATTGGTTTGTCCAAGAAGGGAAGTTAGATGTGGATTCCGTTGAAGAGACTGAAGGAATCTGGACCTTAGAATTTGATGGATCACACTCAAGCTCTAGATCGGGCACTATAGTAGTTTTAACAACCCCTTCGGGTGAAGTCTTTTACCATTCATATAGGTTGGAATTTCGTTGCACCAACAATGTTGCCGAGTATGAAGCCTTGATTCTAGGTCTCAATTTAGCAATTCACAAAGGTGTTACAATCCTAGAAGTAAAAGGGAACTCAAAACTCATTGTGTCGCAAGTTTTGATGAGATTTGCCACTAAAAATGAAAGTTAAAAAAGTATTGAGATGTGGCTCAAACCCTTTCAAAATCCTTCAGAAAAGTGTCAATCGAAGCCGTTCCTCGAGTAGAAAACCACGTGGATGATGCTTTGGCTGTCTCTACTTCTACTTTACAACCATGTGAAGGACCTTTTCACAACCTATGCAATATTGAGGTTCTTTTTAGGCCTTCTGTTCCTGACAATTTGGAACATTGACAGGTTTTCGAAGATGATTATCAAATTATCAGATTCATGGAGAACAACAAAGAGTTTACCGATTCACAAGTTGCTTTCCTGGCCGATTCTATGGATCTAGAAGTCATTAACCTGCAAAGCAATACCTTGCCAAAGGGTTGCATTCCCCTAGAAAACCTTTTTGACAGGCATGATGTTTTTAAGGGAAAGAGAGCCAACAAGCAAGCTGAAGAAGCCCTAGAATTCAATATCGATATAGAGATGGACCCAAGGATGGTCAAAATAGGAAAGGGCACCACTGAGAAAGAAGGAAAGGAAATACTAGCGCTCATCAGAGAATTTAGGGATACCTTTGCTTGGAACTATGATGATTTGAAAGCCTATAGGGGGGGTGTCATCCAACATGCCATACCCTTGGTAGAAGGGTCCAAACCATTCCGACAAAACCTGAGGCATATCAACCCAAAGTTAGCAAGAAAAATACAATGGGAACTCCAAAAAATGGTCGATGTTGGTATCATAGCCCCTATCAGGTATTATTCTTGGATGTCAAACTTGGTGGTTGTTCGGAAGAAAAATGGTGGCATCCGTCTGTGTGTTGATTTCCAAAACCTCAACCAATTGTCATTAAAGGATAATTATCCCCTCCCAAACATGGAACATTTGCTTCAGCAGGTTACAGGGGTAGGGATGATGTCTATACTAGATGGGTTCTCAGGGTACAACCAAGTCTTACTCAAAAGAGAAGACCAACTCAAGACTGCTTTCACTACACCTTGGGGAACTTTTATGTACTTAAGGATGTCATTTGGTCTTATGAACGCTGGTGCCACCTTTCAAAGAGAAATGGACTTTGCCTTCAGAGACCTCACACAAAAAATCATAGAAATTTACCAAGATGACCTTAAAGTCGTGTCCAAGGATAGGAAAGACCATCTCTCTCACCTTAGGATTGTTTTTGAGCGATGCAAAAAGTATGGTATCTCACTGAATCCCAAGAAATATGTCTTTGGGATTGACGAAGGAAAATTGTTAGGACATGTGGCCTCACAAAGAGGATTCTCCATTGATCCTGAAAGAGTCTAGTCATTAAAGGATGTCCGCCCTCCGGCCAACAGGAAAGCTTTGCAATCTTTTCTCGGAAAAATCAACTTCATCCGTAGATTTGTAGAAAATTTTGCCGAGAGAATAAAACCTTTGAGCGCTTTGCTAAAAAAGGATGTTGCTTTCAGGTGGGGAGATGAGACCAACAAATCCTTTTAAGACATCAAAAATGCTATCTCCCAAGCCCCTGTCTTGATTAGACCTGATTTATCACGGGATTACATAATATTCTCGTTTGCATCCCAGGATACTATTGCAGGTGTCCTAATGCAAAAAGATGTTAATAACTATGAACACCCCATGGCCTTTATGAGAAAAGTCCTAAGAGACTCAGAGTTAAACTACTCCATCACAGAGAAACAAGCCTATGCCTTGGTCAAGTCCCTCAAACACTTCAGAAACTATGTCGATTACAATAAAATCAAGTCTTATGTCCTGTATCCTGTGAAGGACGTCTCATCGCAGCAAGATTGCATGGGTATTCAAGGAAAATGGGTTTCCAAAATCCAGGAGTATGACTTAGAAATAAAACCCACCAAAATAATAAAGGGGCAAGGTTTATCCCAAATGCTAACCGAGAGAAACCAAGAAGCCATACAGATGGGTGAGAATGGGCAAGTAAACGTAATGATCAATGAATTAGAACAAGACGAGTGGTATTCTGATATCGTTCACTATCTGAAGAATTTGTCTTTCCCTGATCACTTAGTGGATTACAAAAGAAGGGCTTTGAGATTGAGAGCTATGAAATACCGTCTGACTGATGATGGACTTGGATGGAGAAATCTTGATGGTGTTATACTTCGATGTGTGAAAAAAGAAGAGGAAAAGAAGATACTGGAAGAATTTCACTCTAGGTATTGTGGTGGACATTTTGCATCTCGTACTACTACCCATAAGATTCTGAGGGCCAGCTATTATTGGCCAATTCTTTTTTCGGACACTCACCAACACGTCTGATCTTTCCAACCTTGCCAGTACTTCTCCGACAAACCAAAACTCCTAGCACAACCTTTGAAACCAGTAGTAGTAGAGGCACCCTTTCAACAATGGGGTTTGGATTTGGTTGGTGAGTTCAAGGACAATTCAAGTAATGGCTACCGGTGGATCCTAACAGCTACAGACTATTTCACTAGATGGGTCGAATCTATTCCTACCAAAAAGGCCACCGAGGAAGTAGTCATGAACTTTTTGGAAGACCGAATCATAACTAGGTTTGGTGCCCCTTCCAAGATCACTACAGATAATACCAAAGCTTTCAGCTCTTATGCCTTGGTAGAATTTTGTTTCAAATATGGCATTACCCTATCCCATTCCTCCAACTACTATCCACAAGGAAACAGGTTAGTAGAATCAACCAATAAGAACCTCATGAATATTCTGAAGAAGGTTGTTGGAGAGAATAAAAAGTCATGGGATAGAAAAATAAAATACATAGTATGGGCAGACCGAATAATGACAAAAAATTCCACAAGAAAATCTCCTTTTGAGCTGGTATATGGACTTGAAGCAAAAATTCCTGTGAACCTCCAGATCCCTATCCTTCGTTTTGCTCAACAATACACCACAAATGCAGAAGCAATCCAAGGAAGGATTAATCAGTTAATAGATCTAGATGAGACGAGGAGAAGTTCCTTGGGTCAAATGACGAGAAATCAAGAAAAGATAAAGAACACCTTTGATCATAAATCCAAGGAAAGAAACTTCGCCAAAGGAGATCTCATGCTACTGTGGGATAATAGAAAGGAAAAACCTGGTATGCACAAAAAATTCGACAGTCTATGGGGAGGACCTTATAAAATCATGAGTTGTGCAGGTACGAATTCTTTCAACTTAGAGACCATGGAAGAAGAAATTCTGAAGCTACCAGTAAATGATTTACATATCAAGCGTTACTACCTCCCAGAGACTTGACTCCATAGGTAAGTACAGGTAAGTAGGCATTCTTCATGCATTATACCATTTTCATTTCATGTTAATCTGCTTTCACATTTGCATATTGATTGTTTTATTTCAGTTTATATATATGTCTATATATGTGGGGTGGCAATACCACCCCATATTTGTTACCGATGCCCCTATTGAGTTGAGTAGGTCTACAGGTTATGCCAGAGATGTTGAGGTTCTCATGTGCTCTACGGTGAGCACATGTCCTTGAGTTGGAGCCAGATGTTATCCCCGATTTCTAGGGATAGCTAGGAGATCATGTCTCGAGGCCCATAGGTCCTAGACATGGAGTACCGAGAGCAAGATTGACCTAAGCATGGCCCTGGAGGGACCATCCTTCTCTTCTTTCATCAGATTTGTCTTGTCAGCAGCAACAACATCCATCACCATCGGCTTGGTCTTGTATCGGAGAAGGATCTTTCTCCATGAGGTAATTGGTCCAGGTATTGTGGTATGTGTCACTTTTGATCATTATAAACTTTAAATATATGCATCCTACTCCTTTTATTTCTAACAACTGCTTGGATCTTACATTGACCCACTTGACCATTGTTGAGGGGATTGATACGGTGTCCTAGCAAGCCTGTACCCATAGGTTTTGGTTTTCCACCGGGGGGATTTCTGAAGAGCCATCGTCTGCTCCCATCATATCATCACTTTTTCATCTTATCTCTCACTCATCTGTCCCATTCCCCTAGTCTGGGCATTAGGATGATCTGTTTGTGGGGTTGCACCTTATCTCGTGGGAAGAAGGGGCTAAAGGCCCAGAAGGTAAAATCAGCTGGTAAAAGATAAAATCCATAAAATTGAAACCTCGAGATGCCTCGCCTACGGATCCCCGAGAAGGCAATAAAAAGCCTCTTAGCAAGAAACAAGAGGGAACCAAAGAAAAATAACAAAAACAAGACCTAGCCAAGAGGATAGGGGGTCTCATCACAAGCCAGCCTATTATGTTCATGGGTACCTAACAACATGACATTGCCACTATCTGGTTACCATGCCAGGGTAGTGACCTTTGGTTTCATAGCCAAGGGAAAGGGGGTCTCATCATGAGACAACCTTATCATCTCTGTGAATGTGCTTGTGGGTAACACTGTCAGCTCTAGTCACCATGCCAAGGCAGTGTCCTCTAGTTAATTCTTGAAATAAAAAAAAAGAAAAGCAAATAAAGAAAAGAAAGAATAAAGGCAAAGGGCTTGGAAAAAATTGCATCCATGACGGGTATAGCTTGCCTTCTACAAAGGCACCCACAGGTAATATCATGCATCGCTGCCTTTCACTCTACCCGTATGTCTGGACATCCCTTATCCATATCACCTCATTCTACATGGCTTGGATGATACCCCTTGGAGACTTTCCTTTCCTTATGGATACTAGCCCAATTGGGTGTCTTGTCTTTCTCTTCAGCCTTGTATTGTAGGTCTTTGTAATATCTTTGAGCTATTGGATGATATATCAGGGTTTTTATGCATATGTCTGATAATATTAATGATGAGACATGATTAACATTGCTATGATCCTAGTGACTAATGAGCCCATGGAGGGAAAAGTTTTTGATGTGCAGGACCATGCCCGACAGACAGGTACCATGTGGATCGGTACACATGGGGAGATGATTAGTTCAGACCTCCATGGGGCTGAAGAGCCCATCATATGGTTGTTGAGGCCCCATCAGGGGCAGAGAGAGGACAATGCTTGATTGATCTTTTGCACATGAGAGGAAGAAGGGCGTTCCATCAATGACACTTTGGCTGATCCTAGCCTAAGGGGGTTGACCCACTTCCAGTGGAACGTTTCCCTTTGATGGCCGAGGACTTCACCTAGGAGCCATTGACATCACCTTCAGTGTGTGACAGTTTGAAAGAGCAGTTGGCACGTGTGGCATGGCTGGGAGGCCCAAAGAGGGCCAACATTTTTTCATTTTGTGTTGCATTTTCCCTAAAAAGGGGCTAACGTCTCCCTCAGTAGGGATTGACATCTTGCTTATGCTCAGTTAGGGATTTGATTTGACAATTTAATGTAAAAAATATATAATTTTGGTTTGTAGCCTTGTCGGCTATTTTTTAATGACCTAAATTTAATTAAAGGTCATGATACAGTATATATTGAGGAGTGTTTCCCTCATTTGGACATAACACACAACTCACTCTCTTGTGAGATCTGATTTTTTGCGCCCTAGTTGGGGTATTTCATCTTTTAAGTGAGGCACACTTGTTGAAGGAAGGGTTTTCTTGGCATTTTTGGCATTTCTCTTGAAGGAAGGTTTACAACTAGGGTTTGCAATGCTATTTCATCATGATATGTAAGTGTTTTTTCTGCAAAACTTCTTAATTGAATGGTTGTAGGCTTATATTCTTGCATTTATTTATAAACTTTGCTGATTTAAAACCCTAGGTGACAAGCACACAAGTAGGTCCTTGTTTCATGTCCCCTAAAAGAGAAATATTCAGCCATTGAAGAAAGAAGGAAGAGCCTAGCCATTGCTACACTCTTTTGACTTCTTCCCTTATTCTAGCCGTGCCTTTTAAGAGCCAAGAAGGAGGATATGTCCCAGGCCTAGGATATCTACACCTAGGGTCGTCCTTCTTCTAGGGTTTGGTGATAGGGCCTTGCCATTACAACACTCTCCCTCACCTTACTCTCTTGTCTTGACTTATCTTCTATGCTAGCCATTTTTCCAAGATTGACCTAAGGAAGGAGGAAAGAGCACGAGGCCTTGCTTAAGAAACACCATAGTGAGACTCTTTCCCCTAGGGTTTTGATTCTAGGGCCCTGCCATTGCAGCACCTTAGAACCCTTCCCTCTCATCCTTATCCTTTTTATCCCTTCAACTTTGTGTTCTCTCCTTAATTGACTCCATCTACCCCTAGGCACTGATCTCAGGTCCCCAACGTTGAAGTGATAGTGCTCAAACAACTCTTGAAACTTTGATAATTTGAAACCCTAACTAACTAACTAACCCTAATTAGGCTGACGTCATACCTAGTTATTCCATCTTGACACAACATTTGTCTTTGATAAGCAACTAGATGATGGTTAAGAACATTTATTGAGTAAAGGGATTGATTAAATACATTGTTGGCTACATCATCTCAATACTTATTGATGAATTGATATTACTCCACTGCTATATTGATAAACATTGATCTCATTGATATCTATTGTTTTAATTACTTACATATTGATATTATATAGTTATATGAAGTACTAACCCACTAAATTATAGCCTGCATGTTTTATTTTTCTATTGTCTTGTTCCGGCCAGGTGTTCTCATTTGGGGCTACACTTCATTATTGGCTGATTAGTCAGACTATCTGATCTTGGTGGTAACCTGTGAGGAGGAAATTTTACTTTGAACTTTATACTTTGGCCTCTTCAAAACCCCAGGTCACCGGGGACGTCTCCCCTAGGCTAACCTCCCTGAATATAAAGAACCTTCCCATTGTGGTGACATTGGGTGGGGTAGGTTCTATTTAGGCCAGTTTGGCCTATACCTTCTAGCCATTTGACCTAGCTACAAATTGTGCGATAACAGGCTGAAAATACCTCAACATCTTTATCCAATCTTTGGACTCCCCCTTTCTTCTTAGTCAGGGTGAAAATTATATTGAAATCATCTACTAAAATCCAAAAAGAATTCATATTTTGTTCTCTGAGGTTTTCTAAGGTTGTCATCATTCTTTTCTTATCATCCATAAGAGTGGGGCCATACACATTAGTGCACATGACCTTGTATGGAGTCCCTATAATTTGAAAATTTACAGATAAATAATGACTTGTAGCTTCTGTCGAAATCAGGTCTACTTTTTTAGAGTTCCACAAGGTGAGAATTCCCTGGCCGAGTTTTGGTTATCAATATCTAAAAAAATTTCAGTATTCCAACTTTTTCTACTTATTTGTAACAACTTCTCAGTTGTACATTTAGTTTCCTATATAAAACAAATATCTGATTTTTCCATTATTAACTTATTTTTGAGATTTTTCTGTTTCTTGGGGCTATTCAAGCCTCTTATATTCCAAGTGATAACCTTCATTTTAAACCAAGTGGAGGGGAGGTAGGAAACAACGTTTTGATATTTCCAAAATTTATCAAAAGCGCTTCCAGTTCCTCTAGCACAACATTGTTGGGTTTTCTACCCTTTTTTCTCTTAGATTTATTTGGTGACTGAGGTTGTTAGCCCTCCCTTGGTTTGATACCTAGGTTGCCTATCTCTCCATGCATGTGTTTATTCCTCTAGACTTTGCCTCCTCCCTCATTAGGAAGAGATACTAGATATGATCTAGTTGGTCTTAAGGGATGGTTTCCATACCTTGTTTTTTCGATTGGTCCAAAATATTCTAAAGGTCAATGCCTTCCCTTTCCACGTCGATGTCATGAAGATATGGATTCTCCGTTCAATCCTCACTAGGTGTCATTTCAGAATCTCCATCCCCTTTCTGTATTGGATTGTTTATGTCATGATTTCTATCTCATGTCGATTCTCTGTAATTCTTGGAGGTGTCCTGAGATGGTTGATTCTCCATTGTCTTATTTTCCTCCTTCCTTTCGGTCTCCTTCTCCCCTTGCTCCTCCTATTCAGTGTATCTAACCTGAGTTTGGTTCCCCTCCAGGCCTTCGAAGTTGTTCTTTGTTTCTGGAGTTCTTGGTGGGGGGCGGGGGTTGTTTTTTCGTCCATTTCCTTTACCTTTGTAATTTGGCCGAAAAAAACCTTCCTCATCTTGGTTTTTTTTTTTTTAGCGTGCTCCATTGTTTTGTTTAGCGGGAATTCCCTGAATAGATTCTCGTGTTCATGACATTTCCTACATCTATAAATGATCTGTTCATAATCAATATTTTGGATCCATTCCTCATCCCTAAACTCCAAGCATATTACTTTTGGGAGTGCACCCGAGGCAACCATCTCAATACAGATTCTTGCAAATGAGGTGTACTTTCCTTTTAAGGTTGAATCCGATGCCTTGAAAATTTTTCCCATCTTATTCCCTATTTCATCGAAGGTGGTAGGTAGCCAATAGTCTAATGGTAGGGAATAAAGTTTGATCCAGACTGGCACACACTTAAAAATCTCCTTTTTCAGGGAGAAATTTTCCTTCCAGGTTCTCATATACAGCCCGACTGAGGCATGAAAGTAGGGCCCTCCTTCAAAAACCTTGTCTCTGTCCTTTATATTCATGAAGATAGTTGTGAAAAAACCTTTTGATCCTAGGTGTAGCTCCACCTCTTTGCATGGTTTCCAATGTTATTTGATCCAGCTTCGTAGGATTTCTCTGATTGGCCATAGGCCCATAAACTTGAATATCAAGGTGTGTGCCCTCATCTTATCCTTGTATTCTTGTGTCGGGGGATCTTCTAGAGCCACTTTTGGGATCATTGTCGTTTTTGGTTTGCATTCATCTTTCCCTCCCACCCCCATTGGATGTGTTGGGTATGTTTCCTTGCTTTGGTTCTTATTATTCTCCTCTCTATCTTGTCTTATTTCCTCATGCATGTCCTCTCCTTGTGCATCTAACACAGATCCAGAAGCCCCCGAAAGTGGGGCCTTGAAACCCCCCCCTAGTGAGGACCTTTCCCTTTGTCTACCATGACTTTCTTGTAGGAGGGAGCCCCGCTCCCCCCCCCCTTTGGTAACCATTCTACTCCCTAGAAAAACCTAAAACCTACAAAAATGAGGTTGCAAATTAGACTTGCACCAACTCTCGGGTATTAGTATAAATTTAATGAAATTATCATTGACCTTTTAATATTCTTACAAGTTGGTTCAAAGAGGATTAAATCCCTTTGAAATTATTACCCTCATTTTCGATAAATGATTACATGATATCCTTTACATAAAAATGGCATAGTAAGGCATATTAATAATGGATAATACTATTAAACATGTAACTTAATAGGGTGATTTTAAGCTATGGTCATTATACATTGGGATTTTTGCAGTGGTCAAGATCATGACTTGCATAAACATATTTAATTAATCCAAATAGTGGCGGCATGGATCTACTACAAGCCCAAGGAAGGTTTTTTGCCTTAACTTTATAGGCATACATGCAATTAGTATACCATTGTTATAGCGTCATTTTCCACCACACATACATATGATGACTCATTGTCCTATGTTACATCCCTTTCCCTACTTGCAGGACTTAAAACTTATTTTTCCTCCTCCAAAACTTATTTAAAAACCCTATTTATCAAAGTGTACATGAATTTCGTTAAAGAAACTCATGTACGTACGTGGGTTCCCTGTTAGCAACCTGTGTGCATGTTAATTTTGGCTCAAAAAAAGATAATCTCGGCATTTCGGGTGGAGTTTATGGGTTTTTATGCTCCCTAACTTCTTAAATCTCGTACATAATGACTCCAACCATCAAAATGGAGTATAAAAGAGAGCCTTGGGGTGGAGGAAAAACATGACTAAGAAATGCACCATTTTGTTGGCATTTTGAAGATTCTATTGCAAGTACCTTATTTCCCTAGTGTCTGAGATTGTCCCCTTTGCTTAGAAACCCTCATTTATAGAATTTTAATTCTATTTATCTTTTCAGGAAGAATACCTTTGTATTCCTTGGACTTGCTAGAGTGTAGAGTGTTGGAGGCACTTCTATACATTTTCAACCTTGGGTGGAGGAACCTGGAGCCTAGTTCCAGGATCGTGTCATAGCGATTAGAGGATTTTCATATGATTGTATTGAAGGAGTTCTAGAGTGAAATACCTTAAACATGATCTACTTCAAGCATAAGATTCCAAATATTCTCTTCTTCATATCTTTTGAAAGTTAGTTATTGTAATTAGTTATTTTTAATTAACTATCTAATTAGAGTTTGAGAGAAGTTTCCTTGGGTTCTGATCTGTTGTGGTTCTGACCCAAAAACTATAGGACATAAATTTCCGTAACAACAAGGTGAGGAAAGTAGGATGATGATGGTTAGGTAAGTACCTATAGTAGTTTGGACCTCGCATGGGCATGTCACACTCCCGAGGCATGGCGGTGAGAGGGAAGTCAGTAAGCCAGATGGAGGGGGGAGGCCAAAGAAATAATTGAGCATGCTAGAGCCACACCAAGGAGGGAGAAAGACCAACAAACAAATAAAAATGAGAATATAAAATGGAAAACATGGGAAAAAGAAGGGAAATAAAACCAAACTCAAGCCATTAAGGTGGCCATGAAATTGGATGTGACAATGATCACATCCATGGTACAACCTCGAGTGAAATCCAAGAACAATGTGAACAATAGAAATATGTTTCCCATGAAGCCAAATCTTCCACTTAAGGACCCATAATTAATGTTGTGCCTCAAAGATAGGAATATAGGAGGGGAGGTGGCGGAAGGCATCATGATGTTTAATTTCATGGTTGGACAAATGGCACCGCATCTAGGGAGGGGAAATCTAGTTGAGCTATATCGAAGCATTGCTTGAGAAAAGTATGGTTAGGGAATAGGTTGGCATCTATGAAAATATATTTTTCCAGATAATGAGACCCCTTCATTTTCTAACTTATCAATGACATTATTTTACTCTTGATGGATATGAGAGGGGATAAGAATAAGGTTAGGGTGAAGGATGGAATGAAAGGTTTCTAGAGTGCTTAGGAGATGCCATATGGGGGAGATTTTTGTGGGGTCGAAGCCATTCAAAATTTTGGTGGAGAGAGTGATAATGACTTGGGAATCCCCTTTGATAACAAGTTGATTCCGTCCCAAATATGAATCTAGTTGAATTCCTCTAAGAATACCCCAAAGATAAACATAATTGTTTGAATCCAAACCTATATTTCTAGCCATTATATGGTGGATTTTCCCACTGTTATTTTTTATTACCACTCTAAATCCGGTAGGACTTGGGTTGCCTTTAGAGGCGCCATGAAAATTCAATTTGTGGAAACCTTGTGGCGAACATTTCCAGGTGATGGGACTATGAGTGGGTGGAGTATGGGTGTATATTTTAACCTTGTACAATTATTTACTGCAAACATATATTCACTAAAAGAGATTTTTCCCTTGGAAACCCAAATCGGGAAAACCAACATCTTCTATATTCATTTCAGCATACATTGTTTACAATACAATATACATATAGGATCCAAAGACATACAAAACCCTAATCCAATGACTTGGATTAGTCAACAACCCTAATTCCTTAACCAGAAATGGAAAACCATCGGCGAAAAACCATGTGCTGAAAAACCGCTCAAAAACGAACATTAGTTCTAGTCGTGCAAAGAATATAACACATATCCAACAACATGGATTGAGGTTTTGAATGGATTGACTTGGGTTAAGGTTCAGGTTCCACTAAGAAAGGATAATTATTTCACAATGTGATCCAGTAGAGAAGAGACCTAATAAGGGTGATGTATGTGACCGCAGGGTTCATGTGTCCTCCCGAGATGTTGAATCCAATAGAGATCATTGAAAACACCATGAACACATGAGCTAAGGAAACCACAGTTAAACCTGTCGGGTATTTAGTGGGAATGAACATTTGATCTGCATGATAAATCCATTGCATACTCGAAATTCAGAGCTCTGAATGGATATAACTCTAATCAATTACATATTTATGTCTAAAACTGCAAGGACTAATTAACCATGGCCTTGACCAACACAACTCCTGCGAAGACAAAAAGGAAAGTGCATATCAGCTTTGCAAATACTTCCCTCACATAGTAGGGACAGGTGGCCTCATCTTGATCCCCTGGGGAAATCTTTGCCATATCAATCAATTTCCTGATTGTCAATTATGCCCAATTCAACTAAGAAATCTAACTTCTCAGCTTCTTGATCATCAATTATGCCCAACTCAACTGAGAAATCTAACTTCTCAGTTCCCTTATTGTCGATTATGCCCAGATCAACTGAGAAATCTAACTTTATGCAATGCACTTAGTTCAGTTCACATAAGGAGAATAAATAGAACAAATATTACACACTTCTGATTCATCCATGTGCAGCTCTACTACATATTGTATCTTGTCACTAATAACTGAAGGAAACCCACTTAGGTACCTCTGAATCTTCACATGTTCATCCTTGATGCATGCGACATATTTCAACAACTCTAAAAATATTCTTTCATACTCATCTATCGTCATACTCCCAAGCTTGAGTTCAATGAAATCCTTCATTTTCTTGTCATACTACCTCTCGGTTAAGTATTTCTTTTGGAAATACCTCTTGAAATCCCTCCAAGAAACTTTCTTCTCATCAATGTGTTTCACTTGCACAAATCGATCCCACCACATTGATGCCTTTCCTTTTAAATGATAGATGGAAATTATTCTGTATGCATGCGCAAAATAATTATGCAACCGGAAGTACTTCCTCATACCCAACATCCAAGTCTCTTCATCTTCATCCTTCTTTTTCTCATTGCCAAAGGTAGGAGGCTTGATCTTATTCATTTCTCCCTTTAGCTCGTCCACCCCAGTCCTTCTCTTATACTCCCTCATAGGATATGGACCCGAACTATTGTGTGCTTTCTTTAAAGGATTCTTTCGCGAGTGGTCATGATTCCTATCAAAAACTCTTGCTTCTCTTCTTTTCTCATCATGAGACCTGCGAATTCTTGACCTAATTGTTTATGTCTCCTTATCCATTTTCTTTTCTATTATGTCTAGGCTCTGCTTCAATTTGACATTGAATTCATCTTGTTGTTCATTGACTCTCATAAGCCTTTCATTATCAGCCATATAACTTTGGACATCTTTCTATAATCCATTTATGGTTTCTACCAAGTTCAAGTGCTCTTCCTTGGATTCGGTAACATCAGCACCCAAACCGACATACAGATTCTCGAATTAATCATCAAGACTGTAAGTCCTCTGTGCATCTTCCATGCTTTTGACCTTCTGCATTGATTATGTCCTGCTCTAATTGCCAATAATTTTGCAAAATGTGCAGACAACATGATTTTTTAGAGTTATTCATGAAAACTCTACACCATCTTGTTAGAATCCTTTCTTCCAAATCCCATGTGCTCACAAGTATTCAACACACACCAATGCATGATGTCAATTTTTTTTAACATGTACACCGTGTATCAATAATGCGCATGCATTGAAATTTTTCTCTACAAAACCCACACACCATTATTTATTGCACAGTTCCAGTTTCACACTCCACAATATCATGAATTTAGCGCGCACATCTATGCATTCTTACTTAATGCACACCATGGCCACGCTGAAATTCCAAATTCGGTCACTTACCAGTCTAAATTTTCCCTTAAGTATAACTCAAGTCATGCAAGCTCAGTGTTGAAACAATGGCTCTGATACCAATCTATAATGTCCCCAACCACCCTTGGTTGGGACATGTCACACACTTCTACCAAATTATGCTATTATACCAATCTAACTATAACATTCCCAACATACTACTGAGCAATGCTACAACAAAATTCCACTACACAAAATCTAAATTTACTCTAGTCTGTGTAGTATCACTTGAAGTAGTGTGCCCAACTTCAAACTTAGTAGCACCACACTAAAATTCTCCTTTTAACACAACTTTAAGCAGTGGAAATAACTCAAAGAACCGTGTACTAGTGTATTGATCACACAACCACCCTGGCACCAGGCCAATTCTAATTTTCCTATGCACGGGGTCTAATTCCAGGAACATGCACATGAGTTCCAGCCTTTGGTGCACAAGCTACTCTCCCGCACACCTGGTTATTCAAACCTCTTCTTGAAGACTCATAACCAAAATCACAAGGTTAACTTAACAGGAAAAACTATCAGCATTTATCATACTCATGCACAACTACAATAATGACTAATAACACCACACTTACATGTGAAAGAAACATTAAACAAAATAATAGCAATTACTTATATGTGACAACATACAAGAATTAAACCATATCAAACATCAATAAATATGCACACATTAAACAAGACAAGCACATAAGAACACTTATCTCTTAAGAAAGTCACCAACTGTGTGTAGAGATTAGATGTTCCTCCCATGCATAGACTTTGTTTCTCATAATATTTCAGCAATAAGACACCCCCGAGCTGGGTCTTAACTCCACTGGGGAAAAAAGGTTCCTAATGACAAGCTATGGTTTGATTCTTAACATAATTGTTCAGTACTCGGTGCTCGTTGTTGCAACTATCCTGCAGTCCCTCATTCCCCATGCACTTGTCACACCTAAGGAAGTGTGTGCCTTCTCTGTTCAACAGTCCTTCGACTTCCCCACTTCCCTTCTAGGGTTACTGGCAAGAGGTTGGACATGAAGTCTTCGATCCTTGTGACTAATGCTCAATGCACCGAGGAACAATTCTCGGCAAAAATATCACCTGGAGAGTATGCTCACGAGTCTGAAAACCCACTTCTTAACATTCAGTTTCTCACCTAGGGAGACTGCTCATGGGCCTGAAAACCTGTCTCTTCAACAATAAAATATTATTACAGCCCCCACAACTCCTTAAAAACTTCTCTATGAAGATAAGGTAATAATCATATTTTCCATATAGTATGAACCTCTTCTGCTCACAAGAGCCTCAAACCTCAATAATCATTTCCCCAATAATGAATTCTCAATAATAGACGAGTCTGACCAAAATACACTAAGGCCAACAATATATATCGCATTCCTTCAAATCGACACTCCTCACCTTCAGAAGTATCTTTAGCCACTTAGTGACTCGTTCCCTACCCTCAAGAATTTAGGATACAATAATTATCCAACATTACACTTTTCCATAAATATTATAAAATATTCCCTAAGACTTACATCCCACCCTATTTTCCCTTTTTATGTGGAGTTTCCCCCCCATATATTTTCTTCTGAGTCAGTCTGTGTGTAGCGATGTAATTTTATATTAATAACCATGATTATACTTACATGGATAGGTGCACTATCCTCTCTACATCCCAACTCACCAGCCTCATAACTAGACAGACTCTCTGACCTCAATACATATATATTCATATATACACATATATAAAACTAAGCTCTACATGCACTCCCAGGTCATTCCTGTGCACTTACCCAAGTGTGTGCAACCCTGTGAAATGTGCACACTCACCGAGGTGAATGAAACACTATGAAATGTGTGCACCTTGTCTTTGATAACAATACTTTGTCCACTACTCTGGTGCACTCAACACCAAAACTAAGTGCCAACGACTCACCATCCTATATGTACAATTTACATTTACAGTTGGTATCAAAGGCTCACCAGCCTATATGTACAATTACAAAGGGTTTCAGACCAGGGACATTACAATAAGAACCCGATAAAATAGAGTTTGAATTGAAGGATAATGAATCAGACTCAACATAAGAACGAGAATTAGAAGAAGAAGAGCCTCGTACTTTAGTATTGAGGATATTGTTTCAAAAAGAAGGAAACTAGAAAGGTATACTCCACCTAATTTCCATTCAATTTTTTTTTTTATTACTAATGATTATCCTAGAACTGTTAGGGAGGTAGTGGATTCAGAGGCTGGCAAACTCTGGAAAAAGGTCACAGTTAAAGAAATGAAAGACTTGGACAAGAATGAGTCTTGGGATCTAGTGGAGTTACAGATGGGAATAAATCTCATTGGAAACAAATGGGTGTTTAAGAAGAAGTTGAAGGCAGAAGGAAAAGTGGAGAAATACAAGGCTCAATTAGTAGCAAAAGGTTATTCCCAGGGAGAGGGAATTAACTTTGGTGAAATTGTTTCTCTTGTTTCCAGGTTAACTTATATTAGATTTATTTTATCTATTACTATTACTTTTAATTTTTAAGTAGAATAGATGGATGTGAAGACAACATTCCTACACGAGGATCTGGAAAAATAAATCTACATGAAGTATCCAAAAGACTTTGCGGTGAAGGGAAAGAAAGATTTGGTATGAAGGATAAAAAAGTCTTTATATGGGTGAAAGCAATTACCAAGGATGTGGTATCAAAAATTTGATACTTATATGGTGGAATTGGATTCACAATGAGCAAAGTTTTTTTTTTTTTTAAGTAAAAAGGTGGTGCCTGTTATATCAACATAATCAAAATACAAGACTGTGTGTGATGCCAGCTGTCCCGCCTGAGCAGGAAACCGAGACAGCTGGGCATCCATGTCCAATTGTCACACTGTGGCCTAGTTGGCAAAATTTAACAAATTTTTTGGTGCGACGTCCTGCCCGAAGGAAACCAGGACTTATGGTCGCCAGCATGAAGCTTACTATTCTATCTATTACTAAGACAGCCTGATAACTATCTAACATAAAGCTGAAAATATAGAAACAACACCAAAACCAGAGTCGGGTTGTGAGCATGTATGAACCTCTGTACTAAGATGCTTGTTCTATATCTCCGAGTGCCTCCATCTCGTCGGGAATGAGTAGGTGCGCGCACAGGTCGGACATTGTTTCTTGGACGATGCTCTGGAATGTGCAGCGAAGAACATGTCAAGCCGCCGGTCCATTCACGCCAAGCGGAATATTTGATCATCCAGCTTGTCTTTGATTTCGAAAATAAGATTGAGGTATCCCCAGTCCTCTGCTGATGGCTGCTCCCAACGGTGGCTATCCCTGAACTCCTCACTGGTGGCCACATCTTCTACCTTTGTACAGTGTTGTTGACGCTCTTGCTCTGCCGCCGTGGTTTCCTTGTTGGGCTCGGGAGGAGCCTCCTCTACCACATAGCAGGGGGAGTAAGGTTGCTCTGCGATGACAGTGGAGGGGCCGGGCTCATTGCTTTCAGGCTGTCGAGTGCAATGCGAGCCAAGGCTCGAGCTCGGGTTCCAGTTATTCAATGCCACAAACAGGGTGTGCCCAGAATGGCTTGGCAGGTCGGCTTGCAGGCTGACCTCTTCCTCGTACGCCTTAGGAGGCAAAGATGATCTGGTCCTCCTTCGCCTAGATGCTATCTCCATAGCCTTCTCGAATTCCTTCCTTCGTTTTCATCTGGACTCCGCTGCATACTAGGCCGCTCCTTGTCGCGGTTTCCCTCGAGCTCGAGGCATGGCGGAATCCCTGTGAAAAATCCGAATGCTGCCTATATTTATCAAATTGCCTCTGAGGAGCATGGTTACGGAGTGCTGTTGCTGTGCGAGAGAAACTGGAGGGAGGCTGCCTCTGCTCTGGTGCATCTGAGAGATAGAGGCCTTCCGGAGAAAATTGCTATTTGGTGCTGCTACTCATACAATGAGCGTTATAAACACCACAATTGACATATCCAAAGCATTAACCGGTGCCATTAATCTCTGCTCGGTAGTGCTCTGCTGGTGAGTACATTTCGCTTGCGCGAGGGGCCTCGTCGGAATGCTTCTCCTGCTTCGAGTCATGAGGGGTTAATGTGCGAGGTAAGGCGAGCTGGTGGATGCATTAACGCGGTGTCCTGGCTCGTTCCCACGTGGCTCTATCGCGGCCCTTATCACCCCATCCGAGGAGTGAAGATCCCTGTTGGCTAAGGCTTGACAACAAGTGAGGATCTTGGTAGCTGGTGAGCCATGCCCTTCCCAGCATAAGTGTTCCTCCCCCTGTTCCACTGCCTCATTTGCTAGTCGATCATCCACTCTATTCGCATCTCGTTTTACATGGGAAGTAGTGATGGTGAGGTGCGGCTGTAGGTGATGACTGAAGTCTGCTAGTAGTCCATATAGTCGCCAAATTGGAGAGATTTTTTCAGGGTCACATCTATGGAGGATTCTGGTGATTAATCTTATGATGATTTGGGAATCCCCTTCCAGGATTATCCTTTGATGACCTTTGTCAATGGCTGTTTGGAGTCCTCGTAGGAGTCCCGTGAGCTCAGCAACATTGTTGGTTGTGTCACCGATGTATCTTGCTTCCAGACTTAGGATTTCTCCTCCTGAGTCCCTAAGTATTGCCCCGTATCCAGCTGGTCCTGGTTTGCCTTTGGAGGATCCATCAAAATTGACCTTGATGAAATGTGCTGGCGGGGGAGTCCAGGTGGTTGGCCTAGTGGGTTGGCCCATTTGGCGTCTTGCTGGCAGATGGTTGCTCAGGCTGGGCTGCCAGTTTTGTAGGACAGTCTGCTCCCCATGGCTGCACTATCAATCTTTCTCTGACCAGGATTTTCTCCTGACTGTTTCGCTTATTTGGGCGCTGATTTTTGCCCAGGTGGCTTCAGGGAGGGAGGTTTGAGAGCGAAAAATGCGTTTGTTGCGTTCCTTCCAGATTTTTCAGAGGATGAATCCCGACAACAGATTCCATATGAGATTCAGTATGGGGTTGTTGAAGGAAATGTTGTCCCAGTTTTCAATTGTGCAATTGATGCTGCTTCGGTTTTGATTTGATTTGCGCATGATTTGCGCCCCATAGTCCAAGATCTGTTGACTATAGTGGCAGCCATTGAAGAGGTGTTCTTTGCTTTCCTCCTGTAGTGAGCAAAGAATGAAAATGGAGGGTCCAATGAATCCCCTCTTCCTTAGATTATCCCAGGTTAGAGCTCTGTTGTGCACTACTAGCCACAGAAAGGTAGAGACCTTGGGCCAGAGGGCTGGACTCTAGACTTTACTCCATATAGGCTCCTTTCTTGGATTCTGTTGGTGAGCTTGCAATGAGTAAGCTTCCTTAATAGTGAAAGTGCCCGTTGTTGTGTGTCCCCACCTCAGGATATCTGGTCCCTCTCTGCAAAGTATTTTCCTCCTGGTGGCTTGTGATTGCCAGCTCTGCAGGTCGAGAGTTTCTGGGGCCCCGAGCTCTTGGTGGGAAGTCTTCCATTGGCGCCACCTTTGCTGCGGAGTTTGTGACGCCCATAGTTCTTTGACTTTTGGAAGGGCGTTTTGGTGGAGGGTTCTTTTGAGCGCCGCTAGCTCATCTATTGTCTCCAAAGGCTTGAGTTGTTGCCAAGAGTCTTTCCAAAATAGGGTGCTTCCGCCATCTCTTAGCTCCCAGAAGGCGTGATGTTGAACCAGAGTTCGATTTAACCAAGTTGTATTCCAGATATTGGAGCCCTGGATGTGGTTGTTGTGTCAGATTAGCTGATCTTCCGATGTGTGTGGGGCATATTTCCTTTTCCACAGTTGTGCCCAGGCTGCTGTTGGGTTTTTCAGCCACCTCCACCAGATTTTATCTCCCATTACTTGGTTCAGCTTGCCTGGATCTCTGAGCCCCAACCTGCCTTGACTTTTTGGCATGCAGAGTTTGTCCCAATTAACTAATGCCCATTTCTTGTTTGGTTGGTGTCCGCTCCAGAGAAAATTTTGCTGCAAGGTTTTGATAGCTCTGATGACTTTTTTGGGAGCCGCTAGAGCAGTGAAAAGGTAGGTGGGTAGTGCTTACAAAACAGATTTGAGGAGAACCAGCCAGGAGGCAATATTTAGAGGTCTAAAAGTCCAGTTGCAAAGTTTGTTGGAGATGGAGAGGAGGAGGCTGTCCCAGGAGATGTTGGAGGCCGCTGCTCCAGTGAGAGGTACCCCAAGATAATTGGACGGAAGGGATCTCCTAGGTATCCCCAAAAGTCGAGAGATGTGCCGTTGGACAGGGGGCGGGGTGTTAAAGAAGTAGAGTTTGGACTTTTCCAGGTTGAGCGCCATGCCAGAGGCCTCAGAGAAGTCTGAGAGGATGGAGTTGAGTTTTGTGGCCTCCTGGACAGTGGGAGAGTTCAAAAGGAGGGTGTCATCTACAAATTGGCTATGCGAGGGTGCAGGTTGGATGTTGTGCAGAGGTAGGCCTTTGAGTGAGCCATCATTTATTGATGCTTTAATGTAGCGCCCCAGGCCTTCCGCTAAGAGTACAAACAAAAAAGGGGAAAGGGGGTCCCCCTGCCGGATTCCTCTAGATGGCGAGAAAGGTTTTGATGGCACACCATTCACAAGGATAGAAAAGAAGGTGGAGGAGGTGAGATTCATAACCCAACTTATCCAAGCTTGGTCAAATCCAAAGGAGTTTAGGACCGCTCTAATATAATGCCAACTAGCCCGATCGAAGGCTTTTGAAAGGTCAAGTTTGATAAGCATACCTGGAGTTCTGGAGGATTTTAGGGAGTGTATGATCTCGTGAGCAAGAATGACGTTGTCCATGATTTGTCGGCCTTCTACGTACCCTGAATGCTCTTTGGCTATGAGGAACGACGGGATGGGCTTGAGCCTAGTTGCGATGACCTTCGTTATAACTTTGTAGATGACGTTGCACAGTGCTATTGGTCTTAAATGTTTGGGATTGGTGACTCTTTCTTCCTTTGGAATGAGGGTGAGGAAGGTGGCATTGAGAGTTGGTAGTACCAGGCTTGAGGCTCGTGACTCTTCGACTACTTCCCACACGTCCTTTCTGACCAGATCCCAGCAATGGTGAAAGAAATCTACGGTGAATCCATCCGGGCCTAGGGCTTTCCCTGCTGGCATGTCTTTTACTACTTGGTCGACCTCTTCTTGTGTGATGGGTCAAGTTAGGGCTGCGTTCTTCTTTGGAGTGACGAGTGTTGGAATGTGTTCAGTTACCCGTCTAATTGCTGTCGTTCTGTCCTGCTGGGGTTCCGTGAGGAGGTCTTGGCAATACATGAGTAGCTCCTCCTCTATTTTGGTGTGTTCCCAGGTTAAGTTGCCCTGGTTGTCCTCCAGGTGAGTGATCTTGTTGATATACCTTCTATGCATCATGGCTCTGTGGAAAAACTTTGTATTCTTTTCTCCTTATTTGAGCCATTGCACTCTTGATTTCTGCTTCCAAAGGATTTCCTCCTGCTTCCTTCGTTCCTCTAGCTGTGCCTGAAGCTGCTCTTCCTCCTTCATTAGTTCAACGATTCTTGCTCTCGAGATGAAAGTTTTTTGGATCTCCCTGAGCCTGTTCTCTATGGCCTTTATGCTCTGTAGTATATTGCCGAAGCTGTTCTTGTTCTAGTGTTTGAGGCTCTGCTTGAAGTTTTTTAATCGCTGCTGAAACCTGTACATGCATGAACCGTGGTCTATTGCCACTTGTTCCCACCAGGATTTGGCTAGCCATTGAAAGTCCGGGTGTGCTAGCCAGAACTTCTCGAAGCGGAAGGGCTTATATCTGGGGGGTTCTCCCAGGTCCATTTGCAGCGCCAGGGGCCAATGATCCGAGCCTGCTTTTGGTAGGATTAGGCTTTCCAGATGAGAGCCGGATTCCATAATGTCTTCAGTTGCCAGGAAGCGGTCTAGTCGACAGGCAATGTGCTGGTTGCCTAATCTACGATTGGACCAAGTGAAGGTGCCATTGCTATTCTCAATATCGACTAAATTTAGCTGATCAATGAGAGCTTTAAACTTACCACTGTCTTGATCGATTCTTTTGATGCCTCCGGTTTTTTCCTCGAGTGTCAGGATCATGTTGAAGTCGCCCCCTAAGATCCATTTTGGGGTTGCCACCAGGGTTTTGATCAGCTCGACAGACTGCATGAATTTATATTTGTCCTGATTGTTGTGCGGTCCGTAGACATTTGTGATGGCTCCTTCCTGGTTTGTACCTAAGACTTCAAAGTGAGCAGTTATTGTACCAACTGTTGTGAAGGGCTTACTAATATTCACATTGGCTAGGTTCCATAAGATGGCTAGGCCACCTGAAGCTCCTGTGGAGTCTGTTGTTATGGAGCTACATTCTCGCCATATACGCTGAGAGATTGTTTCAGCTTCTGCTCCTCTGCATTTGGTTTTCTGGAGCAGCAGTATGTCTGGTTTCTCTTCCATGATGCATTCTCGGAGGATCCTTTGTTTGGATCTACCATTCAGTCACCTGATGTTCCACGTGACTATCTTCATCATTAAGAGGGGGGTGCGGAGTGGAGGTATCCCTCTGAAAGCTTATGTATCTGACCTGAGTTTATCAGTAGGTTGCCTGCTTCTTTGATTAGCTGTTGTGCAGTTTTTCGTCCCCGCCTTTTTCTTTCGCGAAGGATTAGTTAAATCTTTGCTATGTCTAGGCGTGCAGTGGATCCTGCAGAGGAATTAAGAAAGACCTTGTGCACCTTGTGGAGTTTCTCTTCAGGAAGGGTCTGCAGATCCTTTTGATTCAGAGCCTCCTCCAGCTTTTCCAGATCTATTCCTGCCAGATCTCGATCGTCCAGCAACATTGGGGTATCCCCATCTCCTTCTCCTCGTTCGTCCGTGGGGGCCTCACCGGTGTGAGGATTAGGGTCGGGATTTGGTCCTTCTGTTTGCGGTTGATGAGGATTTTTGTGCGGGTCCTGGACTTCCTCGTCCTCTGGTAGCTGCTCCAAAATCTCATAAGATTTTTTGGTGGCAATGTTTTTCCTGGCGGTCGTGGGCTGCTTCTTTGGTGGGTTCTGCCTTTTTGAAGTTACTGTGGTGAATCCGTCTTTCTGCCTGGTTTCAGTTGCCTTTGTGGCTTACTTGATGATGGGGCAATCTCGGTAGAGATGGCCATGCTCATGGCATCTTCTGCATCTGAATGGTATATGTTCATAGTCTATGGTTTGTTGCCAGTTCTCATCCTGATACTCGAGGGTTACCGCCCCAGGGAGTGCTTTGGATATATTCATATACACACAGATTCTGGCATATGAAGTGTATTTTCACTGCCTTGTGGCCTCCGAGGCTTTCACATATTGCTCGAGGGTATTACCTATGCCCATTAGAATCTCCTCCAACCAGAACTCTTGCGGCAGGGAGTACAGGCGAATCCATACAGGGGCCATGGTGAAGTCCTATTTGTCCAGGCTAAATCTTTCAGTCCAGAAGTGGAGGAACAGCCCTGCCAAGTTGAAGAAGTACGGCCCACCTTCAAAAATTCTGTCTTTGTCTTCTAAATTGTATAGAATGATTGTGAAGAATACCTTGGAGCCGAGTTGCAGCTCGTAATCCCCTTTGGGATTCCACCAGTGTTTTATCCATTTGTGGAGGTCCCTTTCTGCCGGCCAAAGCCCTAGGAATTTGTCGATTAGGGCATTCTCCTTCATAAATTGCGTGTGTTCTCCAACCCGGGTTGTGATGATGAGGTATCGCGACGGATTCTCCGTCTGCAGAATGCATTTGCCTGGTTCCCAGGTCCATGGTGGCCTTGCTTGAGAAGTTCTTTCTTCAGTTTCCATCTCCGATCTGAGGCCTTGTTCTCTAGCTAGTAGCTGTTCGCGCACCTGCGGTGGCGGCTCAAAGGTGGGCCGCACTATTCTGGCTCCTGGCTTGTCGTTTGCCACTACATTGCGGTATGAGGGGGGTTTCCCCCCCTCCTCTGCACCCATATCCTTGTGACAGTGGAGGCCGAGTGGTCGGCTGAGGTTCTGGTTGAGGTCCGCGAAGGAATTTTGTGCTTGGTGCCCGTCAGTCTGCCTTGCGAGGGGGCTAGGGTTTTGCAGACCTCCCGATCCTCCTCAATGTCGATAATCGTTATGCAAACTCAGATGCATATTTTTCATGTTACATAACCTAAGTCTCCACAATGAGCAAAGTTAATTACTGTGTGTTTTTCAAATTAATCGGTGATCGTCTTATTTGTTTGGTCTTGTATGTGGATGATATGTTGTTGATAGGAAATGACAAGGAGATTATCCAAGCTGTGAAAACTCGATTTTCCTCTAAATTTGACATGAAGGATCTTGGTGCTGCAAATTTCATTTTGGGCATGGAAATTAAAAGAGATCAGGCATATAGGAAACTCTAGTTAAATCAGAAGAAATATGCCGAGACAATATTACAGAGGTTTAATATGCAAGAATGTAAACCAGTGAAGGTTCCTATTCCTGTAAGTGTAAAGGTATTTGTATCACACTACTATTTATGGATTGTGCTACCAATGAATACGAAGATTGGACATGCATGGGTTTTTTGATGCAAAATGGGCTAGATATGTGGATCACAAAGGATCTACAAGTGGGTGTGTGTTTAACCTGTTTGGAGGAGAAAACAATTAGATGAGCAAAAGACAGGTTGTAGTGGCACTCTCCACTACAGAAGTTGAAAACATGGCAACGACTTATGAAAACAGGGAAGCAGTATGGTTATAGAAATTGTGTTCAGGTATTGGGTTGGTACAACAACCTGTAAGGATAGATTGTGACAGTTAGAGTGCAATCTTTCTAGTGAAGAACCCGATTTATCATTCAAAGAAAAATCATATTGATGTTAAGTATCACTTTGTGAGAGACATGGTTGAAGAGAAGAAGGTGTTTTTGATGAAGGTGGAAACTTTGAAGAATGTTGCAGATTCCTTGACAAATTTTGTGAGCATTGAGAAGTTCTCCTAGTGTAGAGAAATAATGGGTAGTGTTGCCCCAGATTTTTGACTATGTTATCGTGTAACCCTCTATATGTAAAGAAAACAAAAAGTGGGAGAATGTTGGGTATGTTTTACATTATTTGCACGAACAAACATAGTATTTTCATTGC
>JASDQU010013348.1:69919-88083 GCA_032191745.1 Picea mariana
TGGAGCCCCCAAGAAACAATATTGGTGTTTTTTTTGCCTCTGTTTTTAGCGATTTTTTGGCAAATGGTTTTCATCGATGGTTTTATAATTTTGGTTAATAAATTAGGATTGTTGACTAATATAGGTCAATGGAGTAGGGGTTTTGGATGTCGTTGGATCATATATATATTGTATTGTAAACAATGAAGAAAGATAATGAATAAAGAATTAGATGCGTGGCTCTAAATAGGTTGTTGGTTTTCCCAGTTTGGGTTTCTAGGGTAAAATATTTGTGTAATGTGTGTGTGTGTCATTGTATCTTTTATGTTTTTATCAAGAATCCATTTGTAGTAATTAATTGTACAAGGTTAAAATATACAACATAATCCTTACCATCATCTTTTGAGTGGTCCAAGTGGCATGAAACATCAAACATAAAACATCATATAAAGTCTTCATATTCATCTGGATTAGTTCTATGAACTAACCATCTTTCTTGCAAAAATTATTTTCACATTCAACCAAATTCAATTAAAGCTCCTTCAAATGGGTCAGATAGTCTTCAATTCTTTAAAAAGATAGAGGATCTAGAGAGATCAACTCTTTCTCAATCTACATACCCTAAGTTTCATTGATTTTATCAAATTGAGTCTTCAACTTCTTCCAAATAGAATTTGAGCAATTGATCATGCTTGTATGTTCAAAGTGGATATCTCTAGAGTTGTAGGTCATTACGACTCTCATAGTCTCATCCTTCTTCCCATCAATGACAAACTTCTACTAGTCATCCTTTGGCTTTGGAACCATAGTCTTAGTAAATTGCCACGACGATTTACTCTTTAGCAAGGTTTTAATATATTGTGCCAAAATTCTGTAATTGTGCCCATTCAAACCACGAGATCTAGCTTGAAACCCATAGTGTCGATCTATCGATCTAATCCTGGATCCGACCTACAAGTAAAAACCTTGATTCAATCTAATAGATAGATTTGTCTTGTTAGGATGTCGACAACCTCCAAAAAACTTGTAGACAATGATCTAGATCTCAAACCACTAGATCTAATACCATGTTGGAGAATCAAAGGATTAAGTTATTCAAAGAGCTAGTATTCCAAGGTAGAGGTCATTTCTAGAGACACCAATAGAACAATTAAGCACAATCGAGCATAAGTCAACATGCAAAGAAGTGTAGGAAAACAAAATATTTCCATGCACAACGCATTATTCATAGCATTGCATTACACACACTTAGATTGACCCATATAACCATATTATATAACACCAAGATGTAACCATCTACCTTGAAGTGAGGATGTCAAGGTCCACATAGGTTGGTTAAAGCACATAACGACCTCCTTAATTTTTGCCTTATTTTGTTCCCTAGTTAACTATTTTTTTCTAACCACCTAACTAGTCAAAAGATTAGTTGGTCTCCTAGTTGACTCCTCAGTCAACCTCCTAGTCAACCCACTCAGTCGACCTCCTAATCAGTTGTCCATTGTCAAGTAATGTTTTCTAGAAGATCCAAAGGTGTGATTAACTAGCAAAGCATGTTGTTCCAATAGAACTTGTAGATTTAGGACCCAAGGAACTATTGACACTATTGTTTTCTACCATTTTGAGTTGCATTAAATGTGTTAAAGTGTTCATTGGGGGAGTAGGATTGACCACATGCATAAAGTATTAATTGTACCAAAATAAATTTTCAAGTTGAGTGTCAAATATAAAAAGTACTTATAGATCGAAAATGATGATAGATTGAAAGAGCATTTGAGCTGTGATACCATTGAAGCATCTAAGTTATGGTATTATTGATCTAAGACAATGTTAGGATCTTGATACATTGGTTCCGTAATATCCCTTTATTGTTGAGTAAATCGATTAAACTACATGGCTTGGTAACATTAAGCCAAGGAATCTAAGGATCATGACTAAAAGGCAATTATCATAAACAATAGTCAAATGGTGGAAGACATGTTTTGACAATGAAAGAACAAAATAAATTTATCAAATTAATTGAAGAAGCTATTTAGATAATATGCTAGGAGTGAAGTGCACAACATAAACTAGAGAGTGCCAACTTGAACACCAAAAATTGCTCAAAATCTAGGTAGAAAGAGCAATCTAGGATAAGGTCTTGAAGGGGACCTTGGTTGTTCACCATTCTTTAGTTTGTGAGAAAATTCTTTGAACTATACAAGTTGGTCACACTAAGCCAACAAAGCCAAGAAGGTTATGATGGAAGAGAATGATTGAAATACGATTATCACAAACTATTTAAAAGAAGAAGCAATGTTTCAACAATAAAAGTGAAAAAGTGATTTTCAATGAAGATAAGAGTAAATAGATATGTACTTGTACTATATAGTAAGTGGTGATAAGAGTACATAATAACAACCTAAAAATCTAATTGTGTTAAGAATGAAAACCAAAACACTCGAGCTTTGTCATATATATATAGAGAGAGAATTGGTATAGAATTGGGTTATTTTTGTGCAACACGCGGTAAGGTAAATAATGGATATCCTCACTATCGCCCAAGAATCCATACATTATTAAAAAGGAGAAAAGGTAGAAAAATGAAGCTTAATATTTGTTCAAAAAAACTCTTTAGCCCTTTAGTTTTCACTGACGATGATATATTGAATTCATGGATACATCTCAATGACCTCTTTGTAAATATGGAAAATGGGGAACCTTCAAATTTTTTAGGTAATAAGAGGGTTAAGTCAAGGGTGTCCATTGGTCCCATTCATTTTTATCATATTGATTAACACTTTGGAAAGTTTCATCAAATATGCTAAATCTAGCAACCTTATTGTAAGTATATCAATCCTTAAAAACTTTAATCTAACCACTTGTTTTTGGTTTATAAATATATATCAATTTCTAAAAACTTTAATATGTCGTAGTCTAAATGTTCTAAGTTTTGGCTCTTTTGAGGAGATTTTTTCTGTTTTTTTTTTTTTCAAAATCTAGCAAGAAAATGTTGGATATATAGATTTGAGTGGCTAAGTCTATATAATTGGATCCATTTATACATTCATAAATGGAATTTAAACAACATAAAATTGTGATTTCGTCCAAATTTATGTCATCGAATTCCAATTAAAAAAAACAAAACATAAAACAGTTAGACAATGCCCTTTAATATAGTCACCTCCATGTAGTTCATGGATGACACTCTCCTCTTGCAGACAAGAAGTGTAAGAGGAGCCACACAATTCATAAAAAGAGTGATATGGTGAACAAATGATTGGTTCATTGGATTTATTGTGATTCCTCGACTATCATTGGATTTATTGTGATTCGTCCAAATAATTGAAACTTGTAGCCAATAAAACAAATTTTAAAGCATTGCGGCTAAAATTCAGAAGAGCTACATTAAGAAATTATGTCTTTACAAACTATCATTGAAGACTGTTACAAACTATAGTAATTTACATCATTGAAGACTGTTACAAACTATCTTTTGCGCAATGCAGTGAGCATGGATCAAACACACGACTTGAAAATCTTCAGTCTAATGCTCTCGCTTCTGGTTAATTATGAAAGATGGAGACTCTGCTCCTACCTGGTGAACTAAAATTTCATGGTATAAATAACCACAACACATATGATTGTTGATTAGTGTTTCTAGCAATAAATTGATTAATGTTGCAAACTATGTAAACAAAAGTTTCAGTAGAAGTCCATTTGGTATATAAAATGTAGTCTTCTTTTTCAACTTTATTTTGAGTTGAGTGTGGATCGAACACACGACCTTAAAGTCGAAAACGAACGTGAAAAAATGGAGAAATCAAATATGAAAATGAACGTGGGGAAATGGATATGCGGGGTATCGAACCCCGTACCTCTCACATGCAAAGCGAGTGCTCTACCATGTGAGCTACATCCCCAATTATTTGTTTAAATATTGAGAATTCAATCATCCCTTTTCTACTTGTCCATAAACATGCAAACACAATGAAGGACATGCAATGCAAACACTAAATGTAGTAAAGACATCAATAATTGTAAGTTACTATAAAATGAATAACTAGCAACTTCCTTTGAAGGTAAAAAAATAGGTCATTACAAGTTATGATAAATCGAATAACAAACAATTGTTTGGAAGGTACCAAAAAAATAGGTTGTTATAAGGTGATGAGGTGAAAAAGAGAATGATTCCAAAGCAGGTGAGATGGTGGGTATTTTTTTGGTATGCTAAGGATGTTGTAGTGAACTTACATATTTTTGCATTCTTAGAATCTAATTAAAAAAAATAATAGATCTTAGATGATTGGTTTATAGAATGGTTTTTATGAATTTGATACCGGTGGATAACATGTTTTCTTACATCGATATGAGAGAGAATTGAATGTTCTAGTTATTAGTGTGGGGATTGTATGTACAAAAAATGGAAAATAAGTAAACTATGCAAAGCAATTAATGTATGCAAAGATTTAACTATATTTTTATTTGACATTGCAAAGTTTTGGTATAGTTAGCACTTTGTGTATTTGTTTATAATTAGGATAAAACTAAAAAGTTAAATCATTATTAGTGGTAAAAGGAAGAATGATACAACTATAGTGGAAAAGTGTTTGTGCAATGTGGCATAAATGATCACAATAAAAAAATTATTGAAAAAATTAATAGAAGACATAAAATAGGCAACAAGGATAATTAATAACATTTACTATAAAAAAGTAATGTAAATTGGTAACTGAATGTAGTGAAAATGTTCGAAGAGGAATCTTTTTGTGCATATGAAAGTGTTATTGTATTGTATAAAAATATAATGGTTACAATTAAAAAGGTTTTTAAAAGTATATATGATAGAGTATACATGTGAATATGTTTCTTTCAATTTGTTGTTCCAAGTAAGGACATATGTTTGTTGTTGGTGGCATGGAAGGTGGGAACCTTTGTATCTTGAAGAAGATGACAAGATCTACATACAAGGGAACAAAATAAATGAGAGAATTGAAAGAAAAATATTAAAGGTGATGGAAAATTCAAAATTAAAAAAAAAAATGATATTGTTAATGAAAATACCAAATGGGCATATATACTTGAGTATATGGGGATATATGTGCCATAGGGATATGGAAAAGTGAATGTAAATAAACAAGGAAATTCTATTGCACATGGATATGGCAAAGTGGCAAAGTGAATGTAAATAAACAAGGGACATGTATTGCACATGAACAGGTGATTTGGTAAGTAACAACATCAAGCATAGCATATATGAAATGAAGAGAGTAAAGAAAGTAAATTAATAATGGTGAGAACTTACAATTTGGAAGGGAAATCAAAATGGGATAAGTATAGTTGTAGATGAAAAGGAAATTATTTCTAGTGGATGATGGTATATTTAGTCAATGTCCATAGCAGAAGGTGGAGAGACAAATAGAAAGTTATGCTATGAATTATGAGGAAACGAAAATTAATATATGATAAGGGTGGAAGACATTATTTCAGTTAAAAATTAGATGTGAAATGATGATCTAGTATATCCAAAAACACATATACATATATAATTAGATAAAACAACTACAAAAATCCTTGATAACAAGTTATTTAAGAGTAGAAAGGACCATCTCATATGAGGTACTGAATGGAATCAGAGACACCTAGAAAAGTGATTATGAATAAATAGAAATGGAAACAATTGATATCAACATGATTCTAGTTAAAATTAACCAAGTTGTGTTAAAAAGGAGAAAGGAGGATTCAAGCTTAAGGGAAAAGAGCGAGTGAGAGAAGAATTAAAGGGGACATAGGATTGAAAGGTGTTGAAAGTCACATACAAGAATGCTATGAGAAAACACATCAAAAGAAAAAATAGTACTACGAGAATACTACATATACAACTTCCACAGACATGAGGAGGTAAGAACCCAAAACTACTTGAATATTAATTTCTCATTGCATGAAAAAAAAGGAATAGAACAACTAAGAATCAACTCACATAGGTTGAGACTTGAAAAAGGGAGATGGGAACAACAACTAAAGGAGCCATGGGAGGAAAGGTGCACCTCAACCACAAATTAGGTAAACTAGGTCCAATATGCATACTAGAGATTGGAAATCAATGTTTTAAGAGGATCTAGTGAGAGGTATAGGGACAAGGTTGGTTGAGAAAATGATATGCACAAGAAGCAAATGGTTGAGAGTTGGTTCTTGATTTAAAACTAAGATGACACAATAGTGGAATAGATCAAGTCCATGATTAAGATCTTGTCGTTACATACATAACTCTATTAACCCACAAAATATACATTGTATTGAATTATATATAACCATTATACATATTTAATAAAGTCAATTTATCTATCTAAACACCCTAATAAAATATATCTATTTATCCATCAACTAAACCATCAATATAAATCCTTTCAAATTTCAAAATAAATTTAAATGAGAAATTTATATTTAAGAGGGAAATTTATATAGGGATACAAGATTTCTTGGTGCCCTTTGGACTACACTTTGGGAGAATATGGACACCAAGTTGAAAATATCTATTGTTTTCCATCCATAGACAAATGGGAAGACACAACTAGTCAAAAAGACATAAGTTTATCTTTTGAGGGGTTACAATAAAAAAAAAACACATCCAAAAACTTCAAAACTCATTTTGGGTATTTTCCACCATCACCCTTGGATGTCATATAAGGACAACAAGGAGTGATGGAAGAAACCACAAGAGGTGCATTTAAAGGGAATAAAAATTGTTGAAAATATTAAGTACATCAATTTGCTACTACATGAGACATTAAAGAAGTCATAGGATAAGTACAAGGCTCGATATGATCAATATATAATTGAGAAAACATTCAAGGTGGGAAACAAAGTTTGGTTACATCTGAAAAAAGAAAGGCTACATGGTCTTGGTAAGAATATCAAGGTTCTATAGTATGGTATTTTTGAAGTGTTGAAGAAGGTGGGTGATAGTGCCTATAGAGTCAGTCTACCCCAATATATGTACATTTACTTAGTATTAAATGTGGAAAATTTGAAACTCTATGAGCCTTCCATTTTGGATTAGGAAATTGAGGAGTAGGTCCTACCTACCATAGAGGACTTTGCACCAAAAGCTTAGGTAAAGTTGACAGAAGATATGATTTTTCAAAAGAAGTTTAGAACTACCAGATAAGGACATCATGAACTATGAAAAATAGGGTTGAAAGGGAAACTTCTAGGCAAGGAAAAATGGTAATCCAAAGAGAAGGTATAGGAAAAATTCCTCACCTCATTTAGTAATAGCATTTGGGGACCAAAAGACTCTAAATGGGGAGATATGATCTGTAATGGATCATTATATAATTTTTCATCTTTCTTGGTACTTTTTGGGAGGAAAAATTGGAAGAATTGGCTTGTAGGGTCTTTTAAGGGTAGGTCGTAGTTTGGTGATTTAGGGTTCATAAACTTACAAAGCCAATTTAAGGTATTGAATGTAAATTTTTTGGGTCAAAACTTTGTGAGATTAGCTCGCATCCCCTCAATGATACACATTGTAATCTTTCCAACAATGCAAAAGTCACTTCAATCAAGAGTTTGTATTTGGAAGTTATGCCTCTTGCAAGTTGACCTATTATGATGGTATGATTTTAGTGAGGTCCATACTAGTCATTGTGGCCACCTAGCTAAGAAAAATTATATATATTGATTTGATAATATTCAACTATGATGAAGAAGAATAAACAACTTAAAATAAGAATCTACACCTTGTTAACATATTTTATATTTCAATATAACAACAATCTCAACTAAATTTAATTTAAATGGAGGTATTGAATTTTAATGATTACTTCACATTTTTTTCTTTTAAAATAATAACTTGAAACACAAAAGATAAGTGTTATTTATTAACAATTATATAGTGGAAACTTGATTCATATTTAATTATTTTAAGGGTATCCACTAATAATGAAAATTAGGATGTTAAATCATTGAAGAATAATCATAAAGTGTATATATTCTAAATTTAATTATCACATTTTAGTGGAAACATTATGTTAAAATCAATTAAACTTGTAGCTTTAGTTGTATATTTTTGTTATATGGTGAGTTCATGATAAGATTAATTTGGTTTTTATTTATGTAATTATAGTGGGGAAAGGTTAATTTGATTGAATATTAATTTATTTTAAGGTGGTTTTTATTTATGTAATTATAGTGAAGAAAGGTTAATTTGGTTAAATATTAATTTATTTTAAAATAATTTATGATTATTGTTGTTAATTGAATATAGTTAGGGTTGTTGCTAGAAATGATTATTATACTCCTTACTAGTGAAGTTCAAATTCAGCAAATCACATATTCCATTTTAAGTGTTCATTTACATATTCCATTGTAAATGTTCATCGTAAGTGTTCAAGATACTAAGATTTAAAATTTGAAAGTATGAAGAAATAATCGAAAACAAATGCTTAGAGGTTGCGTAAAGTTTTCTCATCCAAAATTTAAACAAGCCGCTTTGCATGGTTCAATTTTCGTATCTCCATTTTCATTATCTCTTTCATATTTGTGCCCTTTTTTTTCGGCATTCCACGAAAAATAAGACAACAGGAAGTCGCAGCATTTTGAAGGATAGCAGGCCATCCTAGGTTAAAATTCAGACCATATGATACAGAGAAATGTGTAAGATCAGCCGAGATTGGTGGCTATTTATACCATGAACTTTTATTTTACGTTGTTGTCATACAGTACCTTATATAAAAACCCTTCCCTCACAACCATCTTGCGGGGATAGCTCAGTTGGGAGAGCGTCAGACTGAAGATCTGAAGGTCGCGTGTTCGATCCACGCTCACCGCATTGATATGAATAAATCTATTAAAATATTGTATGTTTGATTCATGTCGGTTTCAATCGTATACCGACAAGTTTATTTTGTACGGAAACTTTTGTTTGCATATCTCAACGGATCGATCGAACCATCATTTTCATTTTTGATCATTCAAATCATGTGCATGCACATTTAAATGGAGTTGTTATTAATTTCTGGACGTCCACAACCACAATGCATGAAATAAGAAACATCACTCATATACAACCCATATATAAATACACATTGCATATCTCAACGGATCGATCGAACCATCATTGTCATTTTTGATCATTCAAATCATGTGCATGCACATTTAAATGGAATTGTTATTAATTTCTGGACGTCCACAACCACAATGCATGAAATAAGAAACATCACTCATATATAACCCATATATAAATACACATAATCCTATTTGAGGGATAATATCCATACTATTAAGGATTGTTACATTGGACTTCTCTGTAACAAGTCCTGAGATGAAATCTCTAAGAGAGGAGAAGATATAGTTCTTGAGATGAAATCTCTCTAAGAGAGGAGAAGATATAGTTGAAGGACAAATGCTCATAATAAGATTGTTAGACCTGGATTGTTCAACATGGTTAGATAGTGCAAAGGGCAATGTCTAGACCTGCATTATGCAACATGGTTAGAGAGTGCAAAGGGCAATGTCTACAAAGATTCAAATGTTGTTGTTGAAAGATCAGAGATAGTGGTTTATTGGTGGAATCCATGACAACATCAAGAGAAAACATAGTTCGGTAAAAAAATTATTTAAAAAGAACTAAGAGTGGGTTGTTGGAATAGAAGAGGCACAACAAGATGTTGGATAAGGAGATGTTGGATAGAATGGATTTTGCCAATAAATTTTCCACAATAAACAAGTTATAGTGTTTGCAATTAAGTGAAGAAGTTGGTGAAAAGAACTGACTCATAGTTGTTAGACCATTTATCCACAGAGATCATAAACACACACAAGAAAATCAGAGATAAAACATACACAAACATCATGATTTACATGGTAAAACCCTCCTTCACCTCATGAGGGAAACATCCATGTGACAATGACAATGACATTCTTATTGTTCAACAATTGGACATTACAACCAACAGCCTAGAGAGGGCTTGAAGCCTCTGGCTCAATATTTGTCTCTCAGGCACACATATTTAAACAACTTCCTTCCACGGTTACAATGAAACTAATTCATTAATTGTACATTCTAACTTAGGTTGCCTTATCTCAACCAAATGATGAATAATAGGATCGAGACCCACATCCCGTGGGGATTTTTTGTCACCATTTCAACAATCTCCACCTTGACAACAATTTGCCTGATGCCTTGTCCAATTTGATTCATCGCCTTCAAGAGAAGCAAATCACGACCACAACTTCTCTTCAATATTGGTTCCAAAAAACATATCTGCACAACTTGCTCGAATATGGAACACTCCACCTCCATTAGTAACATGTCTTACAAAGTGATACCATGTCCAATTTAGGTAAGATGAACTATGTGTCAAATGCACAAGCTGGCTTTGACTACAACATAAACAAAAAACCTGCACTTTGTCCAAACTAACCCAATGATCCTTTATACTCATAAAATACATAACCTGAAGTAGATCTTTTCTTGTCCAAATCCTCCTGCAAAATTTGAATAATCTCAGACAAAAAAACATTGAAACCACTGCAGGTGATACATGTGCCTCTAAAATACCGAAGCACCCATTTCACTGCTTTACTTGGATTTGTCATGTGACCACTAACAACACCAACTATATGTGAAATATCTGATACTTGGACAAATCAAACATTTCCATCGCATACTCTATACTTCAAACTAGCATACAATACATGAGACATAACCTTTTCTTCCATATTACAAGGATATACACCTAAAGAAAACAAATGGAAAGCCCAAGGGATATTTTTCTAGTTTCACATTATTCATGCCGAATTTCCTTGAGTATATTTTCCTTATACTGCAACTGTGATAACCAAATCTTACCATCTTTCCTACCTCTATGTATTTCCATGCCCAAAATTTGTTTTTATTGCTCCTTGGTCCTTCACCACGAACATCCTTGCCAACTGAGCCAACCTGCTGATCTTAACCATGATTTTACTTCAAAAAACATATCTTCAACGATCTAAACACCAAGATAATGAATGTACCATAAACACAATGGTTAAATTCATTCTTGTAAACCTTGGCTTGCCATGAAGAAATCACCCATCTTGTACCAATGCCTGATGCACATTTTAGGCCATACAATGACTACTTGAGCTTGCAAACAAATATTTTGTTGTGATCCTGAACAAACTCTTCTGGTTGTTCAATATACATAGCATATATATATCCTCATACAAATCTTCATAAAAAATTGTCTTAGCATCTAGCTACAAAAACTAGTGCCAACGCTACATGAATAGAGAAAAGCTTAACAACTGACGAGAATATTTCATGGAAATCAATGCCTTCTAAATACCTTTATGCTATTAGTCATGTTTTATACCTTTCATCTTTTACTATGCGTGATTTGAGAAGAAATCCATGAAATACTATCTTTGTTAATGATGATCTATATCCCTTAACATCATCATTATAACCAACAAAGATCTACTTGTTTGATCTAGATCGTACTTAGAATGTTGATGAGAGAATGGACATAACAATAAAATAATTTCAAAAAATTGAGTAATCACAAGAGAAAACTTGTTCAATATACCTCTTCCAAAATCTTCCAGCCTTTTTCAACTAATGGTGACCGATTTTCCAGATAGCACTCAACTGCTTCTGATAGCACTTGGCATTACTAAAGATGCCATTTGATCCCAATTGTCCTACAATAATTTCCAAAATTCCAAAGAATATGAACCTGCCTCCATCATGTGTTCTCAAACCCTTGATTTAACTTGTCAATACGTAAACACATCAACCTTTCTATTGACCCAACTTTTTGACCAGGGAACCTTCAATGCTCCACCTCGAATAGAGTATTCGAAACCTTGACCAAATCTGGCCAAGCCTGTCAAATGAGTTTTTCACTGCTCACCTCCAAGCCACTTTACAATGGAGTTTCACCGAGCCCTTAAACATGTTCCATGAAACACAATTCTATGGACATCATACCACAGGTAACCAATAATCATGGACCCAATACCCACAACTGTAGACCTATGTACAAGGTTTTAAATCATGACTCATGCCCCCCACCCCTCTTTAGTCTACCTAAATCTATGTCTAGATTTTTCATTGGTGACTTAACAGAACCAAGGGTACTCATACCTAACTAGGTCTTACAATAATATGCCCAATTACATGTAACCCAAAAATACAACTCCATAAGAAAAGTAAATGATCATTTGGTAACTTTACCATTACCTTTACTGTTATTGCTTCCATTTACCAACTCTTTTGTCTCAGGTTGCTTGACTATAGAGCTATTACAAACAAATCTACCATTTGTTGAGCACCTTTCCTCCATGCGAATAGATCTGGGCATGCTTCCATGACCACAAATCTACTCCACACATAGACTACCCGAGCCTTCAGCTCCACTTTATCTTTCAACCGTCATGGCCTCTTCCTTGAAGAGCGCATCTTCAAATCATAAAGTGATACCATTGGATTAGATCTGACATCTTTGCAAACTCATGCTCCAAGAGCATAAATTTTACGAGGGATCCACCATGTAGGCCCTCCCTTCTTAGATACAGATCCACCTTTCACATGATGGCTTTGTCTCCAGTGCTTTGAACCCCAAAGTGCTTGGTTCCTCTGCACTCCATGTTTGCAGCCAAATCAATATGATTATCATCCATGCGGGAAGCTCCTTTCTGGTACTCATAAAAAAGAACCTTGTTTGACTGTCACCGCATCAATCATGTTCCATTATCAGCCTCTCTTTTGGAGAGGAAAATTTTTATTGTTGACTGGGAAATGCTCTGTTTAGAATTTTCTTGAAATACCTTTTGATTCCCTTAACATGCTCTAACATTTAGCTTGAAATACCACTTCTTTCCGCCAATTGACCCTTGGCAACAAGATTCATTCACTAGACCTTTTCTCGCTTGGGCTAGTTCAGATCTCAATAGATCCAGGCTTTCAAAAAACAATTTTACCAGGCCCAATGGCTACACAACTACATGGCTCAACAATTCAATTATTACAAAGAACAAGGCATTTCATCATGTTTTTCATGGTATACACATTTGGTTAACTTAATGTGCAATATAATTGCAACGACCCCAAGAAACCACCATTTTTACATATACCATATGTCATTACTTGCACCCTCGATCCTTTCAAACATATGCATAACAACATATACATAAAATAGAAATGGCTTTCGGCCTCATAAAATACCTCATCCGTGTAGCTCACCTCTAGATCTGTGCTTCTTTTCACAAGCAACAACAAACTAGATTTTTCCATCACTGCGACCTCTATGTGTTTCTCTAAACAAGCACTATTCGAGCTGAAACATAGCACCATCAACTCAGACAAACTGAGACACACAAACCCATATAGGTTTGCAATCCTCTCAGCTTCGCCAAGCCATGCCATGCCATTGCTTGACTGTGTACATATACACTTTGGAAATTTCCTCCCTTTGTGTCTCTCTGCTGCAATCACAAACCTTTTCATCGATTCCAATTCCAGCCAACTCGAGCACCTTCACTGGGCAGCACACAAATCTCCCACCAGAAACACATCTAGAATTTCTACATACAGATCTCCACTATGTTTCCCTCCAACAGATTGGCCCCTCTGCTCTCAATTATCACCATGCTTAGCATTATTCACCAAAGGACAAATAACCCCTGCAACACCTCCACCTGAAACTTGGTACTCTGCATCTTTTCCGTTATCTCAAAAAAACCAAATCACAACTTATAAAATCAAAAGCTTTAAATAATGGATTAAATATTTTAAAGCTTAATTCCAAATGGGAATTAAGTATGAATTAACAAAGGTTTCAAATAAACATAAAAAAAAAAAACTTAAAACTCTTTTTAAAAAATCCACCTTATACCTCCCACTCCATATGATAAAATCCACCATATATAATAAGCCACGACCCACTTTTTGAAATCCACCTTTGTAAGAAATTATTTGAAAAAGTTAAACCATAGCTTACCCACACATACCTTATCCATGCATGGAATCCACATTACCATACTTTTTATACCAATGTATTAAACGTGTTTAAAAAACTTGCATACCAAGAGTTAAACATGAGCTTCCATGCCAACGATGAAGTAAAAAACCTTAAATTTCGCAATTATTCCTTGAAATCGATGCTCCCTCCACTAGAGGAGCCCGGCGTTGGCTTGGAAGCAGCGCTCCCCACAACAAGAAATTAGATCGACGCTTCCTCAGGCGGATAACCCAACGCTGTAGTAACTATCAACGCTCCCTGTAGGTGGAGCGACCAGCGCTGAACTAAAATGACGACGGTCCCCTTTTGCACTGTAATATCGCTCCTCACGCAGTGATAGAACCACGGAAATTTTCGCTCCCTCAGCTCGGTAGACAGGGCGATAACTCTTTTCCAACGATCTCGTTCTCTGCGTACTCCAACATCGCTCTAATACCATTTGTTAGACCCTCTGATACCATTTGTTAGACCATTTACCCACAGAGATCATAAACACACAACAGGAAAACAAATATAAAACATACAGAGATAACATGATTTACGTGGTAAAACCTTCCTTCACCTCATGAGGGAAACATTCACTGGACAATGACAATGATATTCTTATTTTTCAACAATCGGAGATTACATTCAACAAGCCTGAGAGAGCTTGAAGCCCTTGGCTTAATATTTGTCTCTCAGACACACATATTTAAACAACTTCTCCCAATGTTACAATAAAACTAATTCATTAATTGTACATTCTAACTTAGGTTTCTAATTGTCACCATTTCAACAATAGTCATCATTTTATTTATATGGAACTTTATAATTTTTATGAAAAGTACAACTCTACATTGCAATCATTGTTATTGTTTGTTTTAATTTATTACATGTTTTCAATTTTGATATATTAAACAATATATGTCATCCTCATATTATGTATACACATATAAAAATAAAATATTGAAAACTATACATTAATTTTGGATTTAGATGTCATATATAGTAGAAAATAAATTTAAAATATTGAAATTCAAATACACATTATAGTAATTTGATATTGACACTTTTGGAATCTAAATTTACAATTTTAAAATCAAAATTAACATTTTTTTTTAATTTCAAAATTCATCCTTAGTAATCAAAATTTTCATTTTTGAAATGAATTTTTTTTTGAAATCGTATCAAGTTTGGAGTGATGCAATTAACTATTTCAGTTATTTGTTCATCCCATGGAACTAGAGAGAGAATGGATGTGTCCTTTGATAGTTTTGTATACAAGTTTTTTGATTTAGCTCAAAGAACTCATAAATCTTAGCATTTGAGTGTTTTCATGATAACAATTTAAGGAGAACATGTGTTGTAAAGTTATTCGTCCTTTCTTTAATTTATATTCTTACTTATTAATTCATATTAATGAAATTAACATTGACTTGTTAGTTTTTTTAATCTATATTTTTACTTATTAATCAATATTTAATGAAATTAACATTGACCTCTTAGTTTTCTCAATCTATATTTATATTTTTAGATATTAATCCATATTTAATGAAATTAACATTGACCTTTTAATTTTCTTATAGATTGATTCAACCAAACTTAAATCCTTTAAAGTTATTATCCTCATTTTCAATAAATGGTTACATGACATCCTAAATTAATCCATTACTAATAAATAGTAATATTAAACTTATAAATTAAGTATTAAAATTATAAATTGATACATTACTAATAGATAGTACTATTAAACTTATAAATTATTAAGGTGTTCTTTTCCTTAACCATATAGGCATGCATGTAATTAGCACATCATTGGATATTTTGATATATTAAACTTATAAATTAAGTATTAAAATTATAAATTGATACATTACTAATAGATAGTACTATTAAACTTATAAATTAATAGGGTGTTTTTCTCCTTAACCTTATAGGCATGCATGCAATTAGCACACCATTGAATATTTTGATATAATAAAAAAGGTGTGACATTTCAAAAATAATGATATATTTATGTTCATATATCTTTGGTTATGTATGGTCATTTTCAATCTTAAATTTACTTATATATTTATGTTTTTAGATCACTCATTCATATACAACCCGCCCCTATATAAATACACAAAATCTAAAAAGATGTGACATTTCAAAAATAATGATATATTTATGTTCATATATCTTTGCTCATTCATATACAACCCGCCCCTATATAAATACACAAAATCTAAAAGGTGTGACATTTCAAAAATAATGATATATTTATGTTCATATATCTTTGGTTATATATGGTCATTTTCAATCTTAAATTTACTTATATATTTATGTTTTTAGATCACTCATTCATATACAACCCGCCCCTATATAAATACACAAAATCCAATTTGAAAGATAATATCCATACTATTAAGGATTGTTACATTAGACCTTAATGTGATAAGTCCTGAGATGAACTCTCTCTAAGATAAGAAAAGATATAGTTGAAGGACAAATGCTCATAATACCATTTCCACACTTGCATTGTGTGGCATGGTTGGATAGTGCAAAGGGAAATGTCTACAAAGATTCAAATGATTCAAATGATGTTGTTGAAAGATCTGAGGTGGTGGTTTATTGGTGAAAGCCATGACACCATCAAGAGAAAACATAGTTTGGTAAAAAAAAAATATTTAAAAAGAACTAAGAATGGGTTGTTGGAATAGAAGAGGCACAACAAGATGTTGGATAGAATGGAGAGAGTGAGAGCTATGCCCATGATTGAGATTTTATTGGAATAAAGAACCTCTATACTTGTCATTTTGGGTCCATAACAAGTTTCACAGAAATCCCTTCCCAGAGGGAAACTTGAACGTATTGAGTTACTAAACTATCCAACATGAAATAGCCAAAAAACCAACTACTGGTTGATTGTCCAGGTGACAAGCCTTCAAGCAAACTATAACAAAATGAAAGAAGACTAACTGACAGAAATCATAGACATATTCATTAGGTTGAGGGCGAGCCGTGTTCAATCCTCCATGCCTCATCGCTGCAGAATTGTGCTGGGGAGCCGACGTGGTGCCTTCCGGAGACAAGTGAACATAACCCCCATGCTTTTTGACCAATCAGAACACCAGAGTGAGCAACAGTCGATTCTGATCCTCCAATGCATCCAACCGTAACCTAAACTCCTTGTAATATGGTTCCTTAGCTTTCATAGCTTGGGCCACGAAGGACTTCAAGTGCCAATACAGTTCAGCTGTGCACAGGAACTTGGTCTCCCGGGAACGGCTGGAGCCCAGATCAAGAACAAACAGCTCCACCTGCTTGTTAACCACAGTGTCATCACGGTAGGCCCGCACAACTTTGACATCTTCTTCGAGCGCCTGAAGGGTCGGTTGTGGCCACATCTTCCTCGGAGCCATGAAAAACAAGAGACAGATACAGAACCAAATAGATTGTCGCTCAGAAAGCCGGAGGTGCAGAGGAAACAAGAAACAATACCCTGCTCTCGGCTGAAAGAGCCCAACATTATGAAAAAATGACATTCGAATGCGTCGGACAGCCCCATGCATGGAAGGTTATTGGTAGAAATGGAAATTGAAATGCCTGCAATACGATCTCATTCGCACTCGATCCGAACCCCCAACGAATTTTCGCTCAGCCTGACAGGAAATATCCCTGGCACGAACAATAACTACATCATTTGCACAAGAGGGAAGGTTCATCGGAGAACGTGCTCCTGGTCATGTGGAGGAGAGAAACCTTCCTCTTGTCCTGTCCTCAGCTAACCCTTCAAAGACCCAATTCGAGATTAAATAAATTAAATAAATATTAAAATATTTATAAAACATAAATTATTATTGTTCAAATAACCACTTATTTTTGTATATCTATTTTTTAATTAGAAAATATTTTTATTGAGTTTATAGAGATTTTCTACATCCTAATTCTAATATGAGAGAGATGTGTAACTCCTTTTGTGCTCAATTCCTTAGATATTTAATATTATATAGTTGACAAGTGGTATTTAAAAAAACATTTAATATTATGGAGTTGACATGTTCCATTTAAAAAAAATTGATAGGTCATAAATAAAATATTTCTATGTCCATATATATATATATATATAGGCATTGGCTAGTTGTTCTAGGATTTCGGGTAAATATACCTTAAAAAATCTTTCATTTCTTATAATTGAAAGTTGATATGGCATTTAGAAAATATTTTTGCATCCACCTT